>JAIGNY010001683.1:0-32500 GCA_020152595.1 Chiridota heheva | reverse complement strand
ATGTAATCTTATCCGGCCATGCTCTTTACAATAACGGAGACGTAGTCGCGTGCCGAAGGTATTATACTTCTACGCAAGAAACGCTAATTGCACGAAAAGCATCGAATATTCTATGAAATGTGATTCTGAATGTGCATGTGAGACATGTCCACTATCACTATATATATGGGGATTTGATTATTCTAGCGACTCGAGAAAAACTTTGCCCGCACAATTCAACCGATTACCTCCTTAAAAATCCTTTTCAGTATTAAAATGAAGAGCCAATCAACTGATGACGTCGGTTTCCGGCCGACAGGGGGCGGCCGCAACAAATAGGTTGCAATTTTGTTAACCTTTTCAACATCTTGTTATCATACTTGTGCAAGGAAATGTAGATGTGCGACACGGTCGGATGTGCTGTTAAAATCAGCGATTTATCGGAATCATGCCCGACTCGGCTAGATATCGGAGTAATATGTTCTACCGGCAATATGATTCTTGGCTGCTTGGGCACAGATCTTAGGCAGAGATGTAAAATTTCCGATGTACTGTTTTAATCAGAGATTCATCTGAATCATTCCCAATTTGGTTAGAAATTGGGCCAATGCCCTTCACGCTCCCGACTCGGCATGATGCTGACAACATGATTCTTAGATACCGATCTTAGAGATATGAAATGTCGGATTTGCTGTTTAAATCAGAGAATCTACCAGGAATTAAGCTCGACTGGGTTTGTGGGTTATATGCCTAACCTGATAATAATCATGTCCTCCCGACTAGACATGATGCTGATAACATGATTTCGGATCACCACTCTTAATCGGGCAGGGATGTTGGATGTAGGTGGCGCATCCATCCCCAGAAAGGAAGCGTGAATTTTGATGTCAGCGTACAAAAAGGGGGGTCAGAGGAACCCCGACAACGGTATTTCTGCAAAAGTAGGGAAGGGGAACCAGTACCTCCCTCCATCACGACACTTCTACACTGGCTAACTGGTAGGATATACCAGAGATTTTTGCAAGAAAATTGTGTCACGAGAATTGGCGGGAAACTACCTCCCTGCATCACGTGACCTCTATACTGGCTGATTGGTATAGATATACCAGAGATTTAAAAAAAAAAAACTTTGTGCAAAATTACGAGCTCAACATGCAGGACACATTTTCCATTGCTTTCCACGTGTTTGTCACCCTTTTTTAAGTTTTTTTTATCCGAATACAGAAATACGGCCAATAATAGGCTAATTTGTCCAACCTTTCTCAATTTTCTCCTCTACCGGTTTAGAAATGGTAATCCAAATGCTTATCATAGCGTTTTAAAGTTAGAATTAAACAATTTCTTGTTTTCTTGAATTGAATTTTTGCGACGTTTCTGTCTTTATTTAAAGCAATTTTGATGCATCAAAAACGAGAAATTTTCAGCGCATCCGGGGCATCCCCCTTGGACCCCTGGTAGGGCTTTATCTCAGATCCCACGAGTAGAAAATTTATCTCTGCCTGTTTAAAAAAGTTATTTCAAAATGCTAAAGTTCCATTGCACATGGTGATTGTCATTACACGTGCATGGTGATTGCCATTGCGCGCGGAGATTTTATCGTTATAAACTTTAAGTTTCAATTGGAATTTTGAACGTTGTGTTTGATTAAACTACTAAAGCCATTTTGGGGCATCCAATGTAAAATATCAAAGGCTTTACCCCTGGGCCTCACCGGGGCCTTGAACGGGCTACGGGATCCCACGCCGTTACACGAACGCAATACGTGCGCATTGCTGCCTTTTCTCACCTCGACAACTGTGCACCCCCTCACCCGAGCCAAAAACAAAGTCACTGCTCAAATTAAAATGTTTATTCTTTTCGATTTTTTTCGTGATAGGTTTTTGAGTCAGGCAAAGAGTCATCGTCCCCGGAATAAGGTTCGATATATTATTTTCCCGAAATAATATTAATAAAGACTAGAGGGAAGTGCTTTAAGAAATGACTGATGTGTAATTCCCCCGCCCCTTCATTTCTAAACACAACCCTCAACAAACATACTGTGCATGTTATTTACGTCACTGTCACATGAAATGGATGGTTATATCGGTCTCCACCCTCAACATTCCGTGCGTGCATGATATTTGCGTCACGGTCAAAATGAATAGATGAGTATCTTGGTTTCCCCACGGATTCCACTCGCAACATTTCGTGCATGATAATTACGTCACGGTCACACGGTGTGGACAGATATCTCCCCCACCTACTCCCCGCCACCCAACCCAGGACTCCACCAGCAACATTCCGTGCGTGCATGATATTTGCGTCACGGTCAAAATGAATAGATGAGTATCTCGGTCTCCCCTCGACTCCACTCACAACATTCCATGCATGATAATTACGTCATGGTCACACGGAATGGATCGGTATCTCTCTCTCTCTCTCTCTCTCTCTCTCTCTCTCTCTCTCTCTCTCTCTCTCTCTCTCTCTCTCTCTCTCTCTCTCTCTCTCTCTCTCTCTCTCTCTCTCTCTCTCTCTCTCTCTCTCTCTCTCTCTCTCTCTCTCTCTCTCTCTCTCTCTCTCTCTCTCTGTTTTATTTATGTTTGTTTTATGTTTTATATCATTACGAAATAAAAAAATTCTGCCGAGTAGCCTTTTCAAATCTAAACAATAATACGCACCCCTGGAATGTCAAAGCTTGTTGAACAGACGGCACCAATCTGAACCGACGGAATAAAATCTGAACCGGCGGATTACAATATTGGGGAGATTTCCCCTTCTCCTCCGCCCCTCCCCCCCCCCCCTTCCCCCGCCCCTCTGGCTATGCCACTGGTAGAAACCATGGGGCCAAGGGGGAAATTTCCGACAGTTTTTTTCTGACAAAACGGACAAAAGTGCCTTTCTTTAAATGAAAAGTGCCTCTCGATTACTGTACAAAAAGCGCATTAACTTTTAACTACCCACCCGAAAACACAGGCTATGATAGTGATACCCACCCCCAAGTTATGTGTTGAGCTACTACATCATTGATGCTCTACACACTAAGTGCACTTTTTAAAATGCAATAGCTCCTAAACGGAAAAAAAGAAGATATTGCTTCTTTATTAGTCCTCTTATCATATGTATGGAAATGAATATTCACAGGAATATCCCTTTGGAAAAATGCATGAATTCCCTAGAATGGATTATACAGTCAAAAGTATGTAAGTAATAACGTGTTTAATTGAATGCGCACTACTGCATTACTGCAATAAGAATCACATTTCTTCCCGTGATTCAGGACCCTACTGAAAATAAGGAATCCTGTTGGATTGAGGGGTGGTACAGCTCGTTGGGATTAGGATTGGGGGTGGATGTGTGGGTCCGCTCGCTGGGATTGGGATGGGTCCGCTCGCTGGGATTGGGGATGGGTCCGCTCGCTGGGATTGGGATTGGGGGTGAGTGGGTGGGTCTTTTTGCTGGGATTGGGATTGGGGTGAATGGGTGGGTCCGCTCGCTGGGATTACAATTGGGGGTGAATGGGTGGGTCCGCTCGCTGGGATTTGGATTGGGGGTGGGTGGGTCCTATTACTGGGATTGAGATTGGGGTGGGTGATCAGGTCCGCTTGCTGGGATTGGGATTGGGGATGGGTCCGCTCGCTGGGATTGCGATTGGATGTGAGTGGGTGGGTCCGCTCGCTTGGATTGGGATTGGGGTGGGTGGGTCCTATTACTGGGATTAAGATTGGGGATGGGTCCGCTCGCTGGGATTGCAATTGGGGGTGGGTGGGTGGGTTAGCTCACTGGGATTGAAATTGGGGGTGGGTGGGTGGGTCCTATTACTGGGATTGGGATTGGGGGTGAGTGGGTGGGTCCTTTTGCTGGGATTGGAGGTGGGTGATCAGGTCCGTTTGCTAGGATTGGAGGTTGGGCGGGTAGTACATGTGGTATGTCACCGACCCCTCCCCCCCCCTCCCATTCTCTTCACATATTTTCTGGAATTTCCCAATACACATATGAATTATAACTAAACTTTGCAGAATGTCATATTTATTGTTTATAGTAGCAGCAAATTATATTTTATTATCTTACTTTTCTATCCCTCTGCAAAATCCACAATATTAACTAAGCATATTCCACCAACTCACTAAAACATAATACTTATAGGCATACGTGTCATGCTGTTGCAGTGAGAAAATCGTATGTTAGTCTATGTGTGTAGGGGAAAACGCCTACAATTTTGTTCAAAGGTCGAATATGAATCACATTTTGCAAAGTGACATTGGGTATAATGTCAACAAAAGGGCAGCATAGGTGTAATGCATTATTTTACATGCAATGCTCGGTTGTATTGGCGACATATCAAAGTATATTCGTTCTAGCATGGAGTTGGACACAAAACATTATGCAACTTACTTCCCGGAACATGTATAGGTATTTATGCAGCCTTTAAGGCCTCCGAGGCTTGGATAGACTGCAAATGTTCATTTTCACCGTGACAATAGACACACATGCACAGCAGTTACAGCCCATGGATATTTAACAAAATAAAGCGTGAAGAAAGGACGTTCATTCTCGCCACTAAGTATGGGGTAGGAGCCCTTTGGCAGAAGGTCCTCACAGAGGTCCTGGCAGAGCCATTAGTAGACGTTTCGGAATCCCCCTCCCCCAAACTCAACAGTTTTACCAATATGCGGTTCCATGAGCATGATCCAAACATTTGCAAGCACATATTATGGGGCGTGGTCTATGTATACATGTAGGTAGGGCCTACCCTTGTAAACTGACACGAAATATGTGAATGGGAGCTAGGCAATCATTGGACCACCGGAGCATATTCCCTCCCATTATTTGATGGGGAAGGAATGCATGTACCATAGGCAGGATTCGAGGCCGTCGCCACGGGCCAGTGGACTAGATGGGGAAGGGGGTGCGAAAAACGGCGTAACAAGAGGTGTGTGACTCCCCATTAAATCGGTCTGCCGGCAAATCAACATCGGTTGAGGTTGAAAAGGCACAAATATTATCAAATCACATTTAATCATTGTGACTTCGGGAAATGCCGACACATTAAAAAACCTTCTAATTTTTAAAGCTTTTATTTTCAAAATCAAAATTCAATCACATCGGTAAATGCCAACACAAACAAAAACCTATAAATTTTGAAGCTTGTATCGGAGACCTTCCAGGGCTTCGCCCCTGGTCCTAAAGTAAACCGCTCTTGTATAGCGTTCTTTAGTATGCCCTCTTGTATACTCTCCACTGAAATGTCAAAATCAAGGAATCTTCAGAGCTTCCGGGTGCTTCGGCGCTGACCTCCTGGGTCCCTCCCAGGGCTTCGCCCCTAATTGATTTTGATTTAAAAAACAATTATTTTTATCAATTGAACAATTTGAAATGCACGGTTCACAGGCCATAAACTTTTTTAAAGTCAATTGATGCATTAAATTCACAAATTCTTCAGAGTTTCCGGGTTTCTTCTTCTGGCCCCTACCAGGTCTTCGCCGCTGATTGATTGTAACTTTTAAAAAATATCTATATTCTTTTCATCAAATGAACTGTCGAAAATGCATGTCCTCGTGTAAACTTCATTGAAACTGTTGCATAATTTTAAGCCATTTTAGGGCATCGAAATTACAGAAGTTTCGGATTTTCCAGGGATTTTGCCCCATGGACCCCTACCAGGGCTGGAGCCCTACCAGGGCTGGAGCCCTACCAGGGCTGGAGCCCTACCAGGGCTGGAGCCCTACCAGGGCTGGAGCCCTACCAGGGCTGGAGCCCTACCAGGGCTGGAGCCCTACCAGGGCTGGAGCCCTACCAGGGCTGGAGCCCTACCAGGGCTGGAGCCCTACCAGGGCTGGAGCCCTACCAGGGCTGGAGCCCTACCAGGGCTGGACCCCTACCAGGGCTGGACCCCTACCAGGGCTGGACCCCCTACCAGGCTGGACCCCTACCAGGGCTGAACCCCTACCAGGGCTGGACCCTACCAGGGCTGGACCCCTACCAGGGCTGGACCCCTACCAGGGCTTGACCCTACCAGGGCTGGCCCCTACCAGGGCTGGACCCCTACCAGGGTTGGAGCCCTACCAGGGCTGGACCCCTACCAGGGCTGGACCCCTACCAGGGCTGGACCCTACCAGGGCTGGACCCCTACCAGGGCTGGACCCCTACCAGGGCTGGACCCCTACCAGGGCTGGACCCCTACCAGGGCTGGACCCCTACCAGGGCTGGACCCTACCAGGGCTGGACCCCTACCAGGGCTGGACCCCTACCAGGGCTGGACCCCTACCAGGGCTGGACCCCTACCAGGGCTGGACCCCTACCAGGGCTGGACCCCTACCAGGGCTTCGCCCCTGATTGATTATCGGAAGTGAACGCGGCCGAGCTGTCAACGTCACTTCCGGTTTTCAATTTTCCTTATTGATAACGAGATATCTAAGATGTTATCGATAACACATGTAGGCCTCTGTATTCAATAAGGCGAATGTGTGATCGATAACAACGCAGATTTCTCGCGATCAATAAGGAAAATTGAAAACCGTAAGTGACGTTTCCAGCACGGCAGTGTTCACTGCTGAACGTACTCATGGGACGATGCCTTTCTTTTAAAGCTATTTAGGGCAGCAAATACACATAATCTCCCAGAGTTTCACCCGCTGGATCCCTATACCAGAGCTTCGTCCCTCATTGATTTTAAGTTTAAAATAAAAATGAAAATCTGCTTTTCATCAAATTTATGATGAACTCCAAAAACGTCCGAATGTAAACTTAATTGAACTTGTATATTTTCAAGCCCTTTTGGGGCATGATCCGAAATCACATCCGATTTTTCAGAGCTACCGGGGGTTTCGTCCCCTGGAACCCTACCAGAAATTTGATCCTGGACCCCACCAGGGCCCACAAGCGGGCTCCTGGACCTCACGCCGTCATACGCATGCAATGCGTGCGCGGTGCCGCCTGCGGCGGCACATCAAAGGCAATATTTTGACGGCAAAAATTACATCTACACCCCTCATTCAAAACCCTGTAAATACGCCCCTGAGACGAGTCGCCCTACCCCAAGTCACTGGCATATTAATTTTTGCATAAGTGAGAGGAATTTCTAATTGTACAGCTTCCACCTTTCATGTTATCTTGGGCGACAACCCTGGCTGGATTAGGAAAGCTGCAGACGGGAAATCCCCCGACCCCCGCACTCTTTGCCAATATGTATAAGCCTATATCTCTGCACTGTGGTTTTTTGTATCTTAATATGATTCTATGAGTTTCCCCCACTCCCACTTTCAGTAGGCAAATCTCGCTCATTGCATCTACTACCCCTAACTAATAGTTTCAAATAGAAAATAATTGACTCATGTGGCTACCATGGGCCTATATAGCAACCGTTTCTTTCTTTAATGCGGGTCTGAAGGCCTAATAGGCCCACGTAAACAATGAGGGACGACTGAGAGGTCAATTCGTACCCTAATCGCTATCATTCCGTGTACGCGGTGTATAGGGCGCGGATGGGACACTTTTTCCCCACCAAAACATAAATGGGCCGAAGTCTATAGGCCTAATTCAGCTCTCAACTTTGCAAGTTATTTTGTATTTCTTCTATTCATCTAATAGGTCTAATCATCGTGCCATGTACAGTACTGTCTGCAATCAATTTGTTTTATTGTCGTTAATTAAGTATTAAAGTTTTATTTTGCAAAACGTTTTGCGAAAAGGATAAACGTTACCACTACTTTGAGCTTCAGGGTGGTTTCCCCTGCGTCCCCTTCCCACTGCCGTTTGTGTTCATTTCCCGCTGACGTTGACGAGCTTTATTAGGTGGGGGTGGGGAGGAGGGGGGGTAATACCAAGTCCTTGGACCCTGGACCCCATTCAGTATGCTTCAACTCTCGGTACGTTTTGTTTCCATAAAAAAGAATTCTGTTTAAAAAGGGTTCAGTGTCAACGACTACAGTCAACCCAGTTTTTCTCTTTCGTACATCATGTTTTAAACAACAAAACTGAAAAGAAACGACCACGTCAAATTATGTATAAATGCAAACTAGTATGATTAAAATGTGTTTTTATTATTTCCTATTACTGATATATAAGTTGTGAATAGTCAGGGAAGTCGCACAGTCAGACAGTGGCTGGCACTAGGCATGACGAACAGGGGCCCTATTTTGTTTTACTTAACCAGCATCAGTCGAGAACAAATGAATTAAAAGGTAGTAGACTATGAAGAACCTCGCTTAGCCACCTATTATAGATATTCTAAAGGTGGGTTGAGCTCTCTATAGCTGTATAGCTAGAATGTTGATGTTTGAAGTACATCATTCTTAGGATTCGAATGGTTATAACAGTAATATGTGGAAGGGGCGGCGAAGCGTTCAAGATATTGGAAGTGGTGGTGGGGGGGCGTTAATGAGGTCAGGTGACATTTGATAACAATATCCGGGGGAAAATAGGTCGGGCAACGTGATAATGCATGTTCAACCTTTCGGGGAGGGAGGGGAGGGGGCGGGAGAGGGGCTTGTAGTCACTTTTCCCCTTTTAACACGAATATCATGTACACGATAGAAATTGAGAGCGCGCCCTCCTATATTCTATAGCTAAGAATTTGATTCTACACCACTTCTACAACATCAATGTTTTTCAAACAAAAAAATATTTGTTTTGACGATGCCATATTATCATCAGATCACATGTGACGCTCCCGGGTCCGATGTTTATTTTATGGACGAATCTACCATCAATTAATTCTCGCAAACATAGGTGTAGGAACCGGGGGCACTGGGAGCATGTCCCCCCCACCCACTTTTCTATTTAAAAAAAATGACAAAAATGTCTCTTTTAAAAATGCAAAATGTCCCTCAATTACCGTCAAAGGTGCAAGAACTGGTGAAATTTGCGCACACTTTAAAAAAATATTACAAAAGTGCGCCTTTCAAGTGAAATTCCCCTAATTACTGACCAATAGTAGGAAACTGGCAACTTTTGTCAGTCCCATGTACGGGGACATAGGTTCCACTGCAAATTTCTCCTTTCTAAAAATGAAGTGCTCCTTTTACTCTACATTATTCTTTACAAACAGGGGCAGGGGTGGAGTATGCATATGGCTTTCGGAAGTGCCCCCCACTTTTCAAAAGCTTCCTACACCCCTGCTCGCAGTGATAGTTTCACGTGATGAGGTTTGTTAATTTAATAAGCGACAAGACCCATCGTCCGACATGTTGAAGTTCTGATGTTTATGAAACAGAAACCTCTGAACTGCTGAAGGGGTACACATCTCGGCCATTCAGTATCTGAGAAAGAGTGAGATTTGAATTGTAAATAAAACGTGAAGAATAATCACATCACCCGGATCGAACTCGGATCATTGTTTTACCAAATGTAGAATTAAGATTTGTTTGACAACAGCACCCCCCCTCCCCTCTGTCTTTCTCCCGGGCCCTTTCCTCCCCGACCAACTTGATTTGAAAGTGAAAGTGAAGACGGAGTCTTCTGAAACTTTTTTTTTGATTTACATATGAGTTTACTTTTTGTAATGCACATGAACAAACTTGCATTATTTACCAGTCTGTAAGAAAAAAAAGAAAAAAAAACATCTGAATGTTGACATTAATTGATTGAAAATAAAGCAAAAGCGAAGGAACATTGGGGAAACAGTGGCTTTTCGGGATGTTTTAAGCCTGTGTGGAGTAGTCTAGCAATTAAATGACTCCAGCGACAGCTAATATTTGAAAGAAAAAAAAAAAACACGTTTTTACTTCACAGTAAATGAAGAAGAAAATAAAAATGCAGATAATTAATGTTTACCATGCACCCATTTCATTCTTATCAAGTTTGCAAATGTGAAATTTCAATCAGAGATCATACAGTACCGGACATATTTATAACAAAAAAAACAAAATAATGAGGATCATCTTTAACGGTTGTCTCTAAAAGTAACGGTTTATATGAAACTGTTTCCGAACACGAAAAAGGTTTTTATTACGACTTATATAGGTTCCTGTTTCAGATGCAAACTGCATGAAATGTGTCAACATTTTGAAGAAAGTGCTACAACAACAGCCTATTTCCTGAGTTTCGCCCGGACACGATTTTATTTCCCAAACCAGATAGCAATGGCACAAATTTCCTCTTGTCTGATTGGCTTAAATTCTGGACTCTAACCTAACCATAAGCTAGCTCAAATGAGTGCAATTTGTACCCTGTTTGGGGGATACAAATTGCCTTGAGTTGAAAACCTCCAAGCACAGTTCCATGATCGTTGGTTAAAACATATCTATCTGATTTAAAAATCAATTTTCTAATATGGAATAAGACGGAGAGTGAGTCTGTGACGACATTTCGTGTATATAAATATCTTTCAATAGTGCCTTATTGTAACATTGGTATTGGTTACACGCTACCTAAAAGAAGTCACCTGATAAATATCAAGTCACATGATCAAAATCAGCTTGCTTGCATTTTCGAAAAATCAAAGTTGAGACTTTTTCCGTTGCATACACCGTTGATAATGATATGAGCCACCATGAGCGACCTGTAGGGAAAAGAAACCCGCAACGAGTGATTACAAACTTGACTGAATCCAATGAACCATGCAACATAAGTCTAAGAAAGATCTGAGGTAAGGAATGTTAGGCCTAGGCTTAACGTTCGGTTCACGGCCTGGTGTTCCTTGCGTTATTGCAACCTATGCCCTGTATACTGTATAGTTGCCATAACGCTAGGAATACCTGTGGTTCGGTTCAGGGTTAGTTTTCGTAATTTGAGTTTCTGAATCTGAATCTGAAACGGTTAAGTCGGCAAAAATCCTTCAAGAGGACATGAACGCCAACCGAGCGTAAAAAGTATGAGTAAAAAATAATATAAAAAAACTAGTTAGCAATACAGGTGTTAGTAAGTTTAGCTTTGAAACAATTGAGACTTAGTGCATGAACAATGTCTGACGGTAAAGCATTCCAATCCTTTAGTGTGAGGGAAGAAAGAGTGTTTATATACATTCTTTTTAGCATAGGGAACCTGGAAATTAAGGTCATGATTATTTCTTGTATTAGTTCTAACGGTGGGGATAAGTTCATCTTTATTGATGGCGACAAGATTGTTATTGATTTTATATAGCATATGTAGCCGGGTGTTGTATTGTCTTGTTTTAAGCAGGGGCCAATCTAATTTATAAAGCATGTTTTTTACACTAGATTTATAAGAGTAGTCTGCCATACAGAACCTGGCTGCTCTCCTTTGAATAGATTCAAGTTTATCCACATCGCACTGGTGATGGGGGGTCCCAGACTGCAGATGCGTACTCAAGTACTGGCCTGACTAGAGCTTTATAAGCAGTGGATTTAACGTCGGTGGGACAGTTTGAGAGGTTACGTTTTAAAAGGCCAAGTCTAGAGTTAGCTTTCTTGGTTATGTTATGTATATGTTTATCCCATCTAAGTTTATTATCAATTTCAACACCTAGGTATGGGTGGAGTTGACATGTTTTAGTGGCTGGTTGCATAAGGTATAAACAGGTGATTTAAAGCATTTCTTAGAGGAAATTGACAAGATGTAGCATTTGGAGGGGTTGAAATTCATTTGCCATTTGTTTTGCCATTGTTCAAGTTTGTTAAGATCATCTTGGAGGATTTGTTGGTCAGAGGGGTTATCAATTGTTCTGTACACAAGGCAGTCATCAGCAAACAGTCTGACTGTGCTGTTTATATTATCAGGGATGTCATTTATATATAAGAGGAAAAGTAAAGGACCCAAGACAGTACCTTGTGGTACACGGATAAAACCTGTTTAGAATCAGAGATTTCACTATCGCAAACAACACGCTGGATGCGGTTGTTGAGGAATGATGCAAACCAGGCCAGAAGATTTCCATCAATGCCATAGGCAGAAAGTTTGGATAACAAGCGCTGGTGGGGACTTTATCAAAGGCTTTTGAGAAGTCAAGAATAGCCATAGAGACGTTACTGTTTTGGTCAATTTGTTTAGAGATATCATTTATTGTTAAGAGGAGTTGTGTTTCAGTCGATCTTTTTGCACGGAAGCCATGTTGTAAATCAGTTAAGATATTATGCTCATCAAGGAATTTCATCACATGTGAGTGGATTATATGCTCAAGGATTTTACTACAAACGAGGTGAGGGAAATAGGTCTATAATTAGCTGGGTTTTGTTTATCACCTTTTTTAAAAACACTACATATGTTTGCTTCTTTCCACTTGTTAGGGATAGTACCATTATCGACAGAGGTTTGAAAGAGATCAGTTAGAATTTCATAGAGGTCATCAGCATGTGCTTTTAGAAACCATGGTGGTATTTGGTCAGGACCTGAGGCTTTGTTGGGGTCTAGGTTATGCAGTTGCTTTTGACACCTTCTGGGGTAATTATAAGTTGGTTTATTTTGCTGTTGGTAAGTGGTTTAGTTACAGGAATTTGGGAGGTGTTTTCTACTGTGAAAGCACTGAAAAACTGGTCATTTAGAATGTTAGCTTTAGTTTTACTGTCACTGCAGAGTTTACCGTTATTTAGTAGATCAGACACACCTACAGAGTTACTTCTTAATCTTTTGATATAGGACCAAAATGCCTTTGGGTTTCAAGTTATGAGTTTTTAAGTTTATCACAGATGAAGGTGTTTCTAGCTTCTTTGAGGTTTTTATGGACAGCCTTTCTAAAGCTTTTATAGGTAGTCCAGTCATTGGCTTGTTGATTAGTCTTAGCTTTTTTAAACAGTTTATGTTTTTTCCTGCAGAGACGGCGTTGGATACGGGTAAACCAGGGCAGATTTAGTTTGGTTGAGGTGAATTTGTGAGGCGTGTTTTTATCAATAATCAATCATGATGAAATTTTTGTTCTAAAAAGTTTGCAAGATGTTTTTTTAGATCATGGAGCTATTAATAGTAGCATAATCAGATCAAATGACTGAACTGTCTATGACTGCACACAGTTGATTAAACTCCTGAATGACTGTTTATTCACCATGCCTGAATGCACAAAGCAGTTGCATCAAGAATTGCTTCATGGTATTAGCACTGATCTAGCTTCACCATGGAGCTATTAAGTGTTAACATGGTCTCACAAGGTCAGGGATGTTTGTAAATTTGATATCTCTCTGAAAACAATGTGGTCTTTAAATTGGTTAGATACTGTGTGTTAGAAACAAAGGCCATACAGGAATTTCTGCAATATATAGGTTTATGCAAGGAATTGTACAGTAGCAAACAAAGTTCTCTGTATGTCAAGAAAAGAAAAGGCTGTTTTGCCAAGTTTCTTATTATTTACTTAACACTGAAAATAGTGTTAGATAAAGGAATGAGTTTTGAAAGAAGACTAATAAAAATTATTAAATATCTATTGCTCTGAAACCATTAATCAATTGATAAATCATGGCAATTAGATTTCTTTTGTTTCTATTTGTAAGAACAAATTTTATGTAAAATATCGATAACAGATTAAGATATTTCTTATCATTTAATACAAATCTTTAAAATTATTCATGCTATAATTATTGTTCACGTACCGTAATTCTAAAAGCAATAATTTTAAGACTTCTTTAATTCTTCATGTGTTCTTTTTTACCTTTTTCATGATTACTACCCAATTGTAGTCAATCTCCAGTCTTTTCTTGTTAGAAATTTAGCACGTTAGACAGCGGTGCCACTAAAGGTCCCTATAGCGAGAGCTAATTGCCCAAGCTAGGGCCTACTCCAGAGTTTGGCCAGAGTTTTGTCTGATAATGTACTCCCCATGTCAGAAAAAATTATTCGAATTTTTTTTTGGCCCAAGTTAGTTTTTGCCGCCTCTGCCCCCACCCCACCCACCAAAATATTTAGAGTTACCCAATTCCGACTTTTTCCTTAAAATATCCAACTCTTTAATTTCTTGCTCAATATATCCAACTTTTTCCCTCGAAATTTCCAATGTTTTTCCTCAATATATCTGACCTGTTCCTCGAATGTCTGAAGACTTTTTTTAAATATCCGACTTATCTTAAAAATCTCTGATTAGTACAATATATATCCGATCTTACTTTAAATTTCCACGGTTTTTGCTCAAAATATCTGAGGGATTTTTAAAATATCCGACTTATCATCAAAATCTCTTAATTTTTTGCACAATATATATCTGACTTTTACCTCAAAATATATGGCTTTTTCCTCAAAATGGCAGAAGCTTTTCCTTCATTCACGATATAGTCAATGTTATATGACAGCATAAGGACTCCTGGTTCCAGGCCAGTAGGGAAGGGGTATGACGGGTGCTGTACCCCACTTTCTGTTAGCCCATCTGTTGAATTGTTTTCAAAATCTGTACAAATTTGTGTTTAGAAATTTTTATATTTTGGACTTGATCAGGGTCTGTTCCTAATTTTGACACCAGCAAAATGGATTTAGATATTTGTATAATTTTTAGAAAGTCAAATTTTATTTTAGTGCAATTTTTTTACATTTAATATACAGGTATGTGTGAATGATAATTGTAGGCTATAGTGGCAAAATTCTACCTCTAATTCGGGATGGATTCAGTTCGGTTTCAAAATTCTGAAGGGAAATCCAACTAAAAATATGAACCACCGAAATGAACACATTACTTTGAGTTGTCATTTGGATTATGTTCGTAATTATATGGATAATTATTATTATCATTTTTAAGTCAGTTGGGGCCATTTAAAGCATGGAATCATTAGCGCTTCCAGGGATAGTACACCCATAGACCCCTAACCACAGAACCATGCAAGGTTGTCTGCTATACGTTTTTGTTTTGTTTTCATTGAAAAGTTTTCCATTGCCATTGCGGGCCATCAAAAACGGAATTTTTAGACCTCCGCCTTTGCGTCCCTAACAGGCTTTGTCTCTTGACCCTTGTTAAGCCCCTTGGACCACACTACTCTCATGCCCTAGTTCCCCACCTTGAAAGGTCAGCGCCTAACTTTTCAGATACCTTCCCATATATAATTAATTTTAAATTGGGAAATTTTGAGCCCTTTCCCCCCATGAACGAGCCCTGCCGCACTTTCTACTTCATTATTTTTACATAGCAAAAATGCACCCCTCCCCACCCACTAAACAATTTCTGAAACAAATTCCAAGTCAATTTTAACGTTCTGGCAAGTACATAAGTGAGTTATCACTTAAATTTAACTGACGATGCAAAAAAACTAACATAAGTGCCTGTCCTAAGATGCGTAGAACTTGTAGATACCAAATTTTTCACAAGTTGTCATGTGTAGAATGGTAGTCCACATATTCCTTATGGTTATTCAACAATCAAGGCCTTCAAATAAAAATGTAATCTTATCTAAAAACATTAAAAAAATGCAGAAAGACACGCACAAAATCAACTGGCAATTATGGCCTAAGCTGTTGCCATACTAAATCAATGCAAAAATCAGCCTAACGAGTAGAACACAATTTCTCCGGAATCGGAAGAAGTTCTCTCCCCCCAAAACCTTGAATAATTAAGCAAAAAAATAATAAGGTCCTTATCTAAACTTAACTGTTCAACTTAATAAATTCCTAAGGTCACCCGATGGTGGTCAAAATTGGTTGAAATTTAAGCCCACATGTCTGTTCACTTGTCCGTGAATTTTAAGTAAACATGTATACTGTGGTCTGCACAGTGCCTGCAGTCACTACACTAGCTTCCCAATATGTAACAAACAAACTGAAATGGTGCATTAACTACGGAGATGTGCAAACATGGACAGTAAATAACCACAAGATTTATTTTCGTCGGCATTCACAGATAGCCGTATCGGGTGTTGAAGTTTTGTCTGGATGTAATGAAAGAACCTTTTGTGTTTGAGTAAACATGAGGCTGCCCTCAACCCGATATCGGGTTGGATTTTTTGCAAACTTTTTAATGTAAAAGTCACAGCATGATTTAATTTCTTGTTCAAAGAAATTCCATTTTTCATCAACATCAATGGAGGAATTAAATTGAGTATAATATTGCAGTTTAAATTTGGTCAGGTCTTCTTTTATTCGTTTTATGTTAGCTTTTTTCTTTAAATAGATTTTACGTTTAGGTAACTTTTTACGAGGAGGGAGATATTTAGGTCAATTCAACAATATCATGGTCACTTATACCGGAATGACATTAGCTGAGGTAACAGCTGGTGAATTGTTAGTAAAACAAGATCAAGGATGTTGTTATCTCTGGTGGGTGACTGCACCATTTGAGTGAGATTGAATGAATTGGTCACTTCAAGAAGAATTTTGGCTGCTTCGGAGGAAGCGTTAGTTCCTGAAATAATGTTTTGACTCCAGTCAATATTAGGTTGGTTGAAATCACCAGCAAGAATAACATTGTTTTTGTCAGCATTTTTACCAAGCTTTGGAGGGATTTTTTCAACTCAAGTAGGCTAGTGAGATCATTGTGACTGGGTCTGTAAAATGTTCCTATATACATGCTCTTTCCTTAGGAAATTGGAATTTGGTCCAGATAATTTCACAGTCAGAGTCTAATTTAGTGAGCTCAGTGAAAACCAGGTCATTTTTTATTGCCTGTAGTACACCACCATAAGTATTTGAATTTCTATCTTTGCAAACAACTGTATAGTTGTCCGGGAAAATTTCAGCGCTGGTAATTTCGAATTAAGCCAGGTTTCAGTGCCAATAATGACATCTGGGTCTTTTTCTTTGATAAGACTTTCCACGGAGGCCGTCTTGTTTGAACACTCTGAAAGTTGATAACAAGAAGTTTTAGAACCTTCCTTTTTTCCCTTTTGGGATTTGTTTTCAATTTGACATCGGGATGGTGGTTGGATCCCGAGTCAAGGCCAGAATAATAATTTTGAAGTGGCTCATATGAGTTAGTACAGTTGATGGAATTGTTAGTTGAGAAGAAAGAATCAGAGAAGTTCATGAAGTCACAAGTGTCACACACCCAGGTACAGCTAGAATGCATGAGATCGCTGTATTTTGATTCGTCAATGCTACAGCACTTAGTGTGGATCCATAGATCACAATTGTCACACTGTACTGCTTTTTCGGATCTCCTACACTGGAGTCCACACAGGCCACAAGGTGCCAAACATTCCAAACAAAACCAATCATCAGATGATGATGCAAGAGTATTGTAAGCTGCATTACTAATGCCTGCACACTTACTATGAACCCATGAGTCACAATCATCACAACAAATACCTTTCTGGTTATTTTTAACAGATTTGTTGCATTGTTTGCAAGGATATTTTGGGGAGGGTCCAGGATTGCTTTCAATATCACCAGAAAGGGTAAGGAGTAAAAGGAGTAATTTTCTCCTGCGTGAGTTGAATTTTGTCAATTTCAACTTGATTTGTACGAATGTAATTGCCCATCGATACAAAGATAAGTTGCAAGTGAGTGATTTGAATAATCACTAGAGCCAAACAAAACATGGTAACCAGTTCCTGGGGCGTTTAGAGGCAAATTTGATGCCTGGGATGAATGAGGTTGCGATTTAATACAAGAAGTTTAGAGAGTTAGAGACTCGGGAGTATGTTAACAAGAACAGTACAGGGAAGACGAGGTTGTGAGTGAGAATGAACATGATTGATGGCAAGAAGAATGAATATACTTGACAAACAGGAAATACAGAAAGGTAGAGCAAATAAACACTGTAATACAGAAAAGAATATGAATGGAATGACAATAAACAATAAACTTACTCAGGTCACAGTATTAATAATGTTCCAATCACCGAATAAAAAAAAGTGGAAATGGTAAAAGTACAAATAGTGTGTTAGGCTATATAACATTAGGTTCACAACTGTTACGCAAAAATAACAAACACAAAAACTGCATCAAATGATAACAAAAATAAATAGACAGGCAATGAATAAGCACGAATAATCTGCAGAAACGTAAAACAATGATATATATCCAAGTGGGGTAAAAAGAATCCACAGTTAAGAGGTAAAATATCCAATAAATAAATCTGGTTGTGGAAAATACGTCTACACTCAACTATGTACGCTCTTCTAGCTCAGTTTAATGTCGTTACACCTAACGCTATTCGTTAGGGGCCAGAATCTCGGAGTCTTATTGAGGTGGTCGGTTTGACGTAACCGTGTACGTTCTCAGTACGATTTCAGTTTTGCCAAGTTGAACTTGAAGTTGAAGGGGAAACTTTATCATAATTTACAGTCAATGGGATATTTTTTTATGAATACTTCCAACTTGTGTCGCCTCAGCCAGTCAGCGAAAAATTAATGGTACTCATAATATATCTTGGAAACTAGTAATATACAACATTTGTTAAGAAAAATAAATTATGTCTAGTATTTTTAGCAAAATGTTAAAAAATAGGTTTTTCTCCTGTTGACTGCAAATTCAATGATAACTGACTGTTTGTTTTTCCCTTTGACTAAAGTTTGAGATCGTCAAGAAAGCATTGTTACGTCACCGTGCACCACAACATTCCCGGATGTCCGACCTCCAGAATTAGGCCTAGCATTTGCCTACACAATGATACGTTCTTCTGGCACTGATAATACATCCATGGGATTAAGCATTGTTTGCTGCTAATTCACACGAATGAATTCAGACAAATCACTGAATCCTTCAATGCTTTATTCCGCTCGATGGTAACATAGGCTAACCAGTAACTTATACTAAAGTTAGGTCTAGGCCTACTAGCGGTTTGGTACTTGCCCTACCGCGTTCTTTTATGCTGACAGTGAAAGTTTCGTTCCACACTCCTATTGTGGTCCAGGTTCAGTGAGACCACCTCTATGGTGAGACCTTTGCTGTTTATTCCGTTTGCAGGCCACACGTTGTTTGTCCATGGAGGCACCACTTTAGAGTGGCACCGCTTTAGAGTGGCACCGCTTTAGAGTGGCACCGCTTTAGAGTGGCACCGCTTTAGAGTGGCACCGCTTTAGAGTGGCACCGCTTTAGAGTGGCACCGCTTTAGAGTGGCACCGCTTTAGAGTGGCACCGCACCGCTTTAGAGTGGCACCGCTTTTAGAGTGGCACCGCTTTAGAGTGGCACCTTTAGAGTGGCACCGCTTTAGAGTGGCACCGCTTTAGAGTGGCACCGCTTTAGAGTGGCACCGCTTTAGAGTGGCACCGCTTTAGAGTGGCACCGCTTTAGAGTGGCACCGCTTTAAAGTGGCACCACTTTAGAGTGGTACCTCCACTATCTCATTGCTGACGGCGGCAGAGGAGAGACACCGCATGAGATCTCTGGAGCTGGCCGTTCGTCAGCTAAGTTGCTTTACTTAATTCATCTAGCCTAAGTACTTTTGTCTTCTCTGAGTACCTTTGCTATGTATTTAGGGTTATTATGTCTTTATCATACCATGCACTTTTGCCTTGTGAAATTGTGATACTATTACTAATGACCTTTGCTTATATTGTTTGTATATACCATAGGCCTACTTTGTTTATTATCATTATTATTATTATTATTATTCACAACTTCTACAGGGCCAAATCCAAAAAAGGCTCTTGGGGCTTTACAAAAGACAAAAGACACAATAAAAGCCCAAATACAGTAAAACGATACAAGGGCCTAAACAGTATAAAAACCTTAAGGTATATACAAACTATAAAAGCAGTAAAAAGCGAGGTAGAAAGGTATACAACTGGTAATGTACAAAAAGTAGAACTTACAAGTAAAAAACAATCGAAAGTACTGAAAATAGCTATGAGTCAAAAGCAGCCACAAACAAGTGAGTTTTGAGGAATTTCTTGAAAGTTTTGACATCAGGGGCACATTTGATGAAAACGGGCAAATTGTTCCAGAGAGTAGCAGCAGAGTGACTAAAAATTATATCTGAGTAACGGGCAGTGTTGGTTTTGGGAACAAGAAGTAAATATCTATTTTGTGATCTAAGATTACGAGGTGGATTATAAAGGGTAAGTTCATCAGCCAGGTAGGCAGGGGCGAGACCATTTAGAGATTTATAAGCAAAGAGCAGTATTTTGAAAGTAGGTCTGTAACATACAGGGAGCCAGTGGAGTTGTCTAAGAATGGGTGTAATGTGGTCATGGCGGGGAGTTCTAGTAATTAAACGGGCTGCACAATTTTGAACCCGTTGGAGTTTCTGTAATGTGGTAATATTTACACTATACAAAAGAGAATTACAATAATCTAATCTAGAAGTTATAAAAGCATGAACTAAAATACGGCAAGCACCATCAGTTATAAAATTTCTTATCTTACCAATAGAACGTATATGAAAATAGCATGTCTTGATCACTGATTATCACTCTCAACGCATTGCGTGTGCCAAAGTTAACTCAACCCTGAGCCCTTGTGTTGCTATTTCACATCAGACATGGTCGGCCCGCCCCTGCCCTCTGTGGGCCCGCCCTACCCCCTGGGGGTCCGCCCTGCCCCCTTGGGGTCTGCCCTGCCTTCACCCTTGGGGTCCGCCCTGCCTTCCCCTCGGGGTCCACCCTGCCTGCCCCCTTGGGGTCCGCCCTGCCTTCCCCCTTGGGGTCCGCCCTGCCTTCCCCCTTGGGGCCACCCTGCCTGCCCCCTTGGGGTCTGCCCTTCCCCCTGGGGTCCGCCATTCCCCCTTGGGGTCCGCCCTTCCCCTTGGGGTCCGCCCTTCCCCTTGGGGTCCGCCCTGCCCCCTTGGGGTCTGCCCTGCCCCCTTAGGGTCCGCCCTGCCCCCTTGGGGTCTGCCCTGCCCCTGTGGGGTCCGCCCTCCGCCCTCCCCCTTGGGCTCCGCCCTGCCCCCTTGGGCTCCGCCCTGCCCCCTGGGCTCCGCCCTGCCCCCTTGGGGTCTGCCCTGCCCCTGTGGGGTCCGCCCTCCCCCTTGGGATCCGCCCTGCCCCCTTGGGCTCCGCCCTGCCCCCTTGGGCTCCGCCCTGCCCCCTTGGGCTCCGCCCTGCCTTCTTGGGCTCCGCTCTTCCCCTCATGAGAAAAAATACTTTAATTAGCCTCATAAATGAAATACCTTACATGGATACAGAACACAGAATGATAGCATAGTAAGCAATTGTCCTGTTTGGCTAATGACTGGTCCTTATCAGTCAGAATAGCTTCATTCTGAGATATATGATTATAGCTAAAATCCCAGAGCCTTTTCACCAGGGGGTTGAGGCACATGGGTGCCCCTGGACTCCACGCCGAAAAGACGCAGCACTTCGCGGGTGCACGAATGTGCCCCCAACAAGTCTAGCACCCTGTGCCTACTTAAAGCAAGCTAGGGGTCTGTTTTAAACTCACCTGCTTGGTATACATTACTTATTGCAGGTCGCATGCTTTGGCTACGGCAATACTGCCTACTATAAAGCCAATGCACATTAGTACCTAATAATTCACTGGGTATCTTCTGCCCAGCACATGAGCATCATCTGCCCTGAAGACCATGCAGGTAGTCTTGTCTGCTCATTTACATATTCGGTCAATCGACCAAACAGCAACATATTCCTAACTTACTAGGAATGTTCCTAACTCACTTTGATTGTTGCTGTTGTCATGTTGGTATATCCTAGCAACCATCTACCCTGTGCAGGCAGATCCAACTAGGTTACACGTAGCGTAGGTATACCAACATGCCCCCTTGTAATTGCCGTTATTTATTTCGTAATACCAGATGTCATTGGATCAGTGTTACATTGGGCAGTGGTCATACAGCCTAACACACATGTGAGACTTACACCAGCACGCACACTCTAGACATTTCACTTCATCACACTTCTGTATATTCATAGGGATCCTCTTGTTTTCATCTACAGGACCCCCAGGGTGACAGCAGCTTTCAGGACCGTACCAAGTCATTCAATCCGGTGGACTAAAAGGTAGCAGTCTCCACACTATCACTAGGCTAGCCTATTCTTCAGTTTGCAAATCTTTATTTTTCTTTTCAAAATATTTATATCTGCTTTTTCAACTTAATAAAAACAACTTATATATACACAAATACAACAATTTAATTTTTATAACAATTTACAAAGTAAAAGAAGAATTATTCCATGCCATTTTAGTTTTATAGTATTGAAAAAGAGAGAACTTGAAATTGCACAAGCTTATGACAAATACAATATTTTTACAGCATGTTGATATAGGCTGGCATACTTTCAATGAGATCAATAAACTTGTCGTAAGTATTGCTATTGGAAGATAATTCTTTTTCAACTCAAGAGAAAACTGAAAACTATTAAGAAAATGAGAAATGCGTGGTTTAAGGTCTTGAGTTTTGCAACGAACGATAAAATACTTTGCATGAAAAATCAAAACATTATGAATGTTGTTGTCTTTTTCTAAAAAGCCAAACAAAACATCAATTTATAGACTGCCGTGGTGTAGTGGTTAGTGCTTTGTCCTCTCACCTGCACGTCCCTATGTATAGACCGCCGTGGTGTAGTGGTTAGTGCTTTGTCCTCTCACCCGCACGTCCCTATTTATAGACCGCCGTGGTGTAGTGGTTAGTGCTTTGTCCTCTCACCCGCACGTCCCTATGTATAGACCGCCGTGGTTAGTGCTTTGTCCTCTCACCCGCACGTCCCTATTTATAGACCGCCGTGGTGTAGTGGTTAGTGCTTTGTCCTCTCACCCGCACGTCCCTATGTATAGACCGCCGTGGTGTGGTTAGTGCTTTGTTCTCTCACCCGCACATCCCTAGTTCATATCCCGGTGGGTCTGCAACCAGTGAGTTCACAACTGGTTATCAAAGGCCGTGACCGTCTTGATATAATGTCCAGCACTGGATGCTTTCGGGACGTTAAACCTTGTTATGCTATGCTATGCTATGCTATGCTATGCTGTGCTGTAATATTTCATGGAAAAAAGGTTGCTTTAATAAAAAGATAGACGGAACATCATCCCAGAAAATTTGACAAAACTGACCTCCAAACAAGATGGCGTAGTTTCATTATGAAAAAAGAAGAGGGAAGTATTTTTCTATGCAAAAGAAATAATCCAATGCACAAAACGAACTTGGGAAGTATCATCAAATTAATCCATTCTATGTTCAGATAAATTAATCTAAAAAACTTGTATCTTAGGTTCATGTTTTATCCAATGAAAAACGAACTAATATCCAAACCCTCAAATTAATCAATGCAAAAACGAACTTGCCCTCAAATTAAGCACAACACGTATCTTAGGTTCACAAAACAAGCACCGTATCAAATGTGCTATATTGAATATTTTAGACCAATTGAAGGTCTTGTTAGGAAAATCAGTCTTCCATTTCTTCTGGGCACCAAACACAAGTAAAAGATTTAACAAGCTTAGGATAAGAGACCTTTGAAACCTTCCGTGACCTGTTAAAAATATGGATCAAGTTCTCTTGATTACAATGGGAACTGGAATTGCCACAACCAGAATTCTTAATGAGCCCACCTGTATGCTACACCTTAATGAGCCCACCTGTATGCTACACCTTAATGAGCCCACCTGTATGCTACACCTTAATGAGCCCACCTGTATGCTACACCTTAATAAGACCACCTGTATGCTACACCTTAATGAGCCCACCTGTATGCTTCACCTTAATGAGCCCACCTGTATGCTACACCTTAATGAGCCCACCTGTATGCTACACCTTAATGAGCCCACCTGTATGCTACACCTTAATGAGCCCACCTGTATGCTACACCTTAATGAGCCCACCTGTATGCTACACCTTAATGAGCCCACCTGTATGCTACACCTTAATGAGCCCACCTGTATGCTACACCTTAATTAGCCCACCTGTATGCTACACCTTAATGAGCCCACCTGTATGCTTCACCTTAATGAGCCCACCTGTTTGCTACACCTTAATGAGCCCACCTGTATGCTACACCTTAATGAGCCCACCTGTATGCTACACCTTAATGAGCCCACCTGTATGCTACACCTTAATGAGCCCACCTGTATGCTACACCTTAATGAGCCCACCTGTATGCTACACCTTAATGAGCCCACCTGCATGCTACACCTTAATGAGCCCACCTGAATGCTACGAGCCCACCTGTATGCTACACCTTAATAAGCCTACCTGTATGCTACACCTTAATTGCAAGTTTGCAACTTAATAGTTGTCTTTTCAGTGCCTACAAATTTGAGTGTAATTTCCTCATTTCTTCTTGTTTTCAAAGATGCAGCACAACTTTGTTGGCAGATGCTAGAGCACTGTAGATGTGATGAAGGGATGGCAATGAGCTTGTTGTGAGTAAAGATGAAGGTGAGACACATGTCCAGTTGACCAACAAGAATAATATATTATGTGAGTATCAGATTCAGGGATGTTGTGACCTCTCCAGTAGGAGGTCTGTAAACTTGGCTCAAAGGATGCCAGAGGGGAAAAGGGGGATCTGTACAAAATGTTGAACATTGTTGTAAAACTCAATCTAAATTCCTTTACATCTTAAATGTGTGGAGGTAAAAATAAATCACAATACCCCAAAAAGTGCAAAATGGCTACTTGAGTTAGCCAGGGGGCATTTCCCCCCACATGTCTCGTTTCTGCTCTGCCACCGGGCGAAACCTTACTGAAGCTATGACTGTTTCTTTTATTGTCCAATTGTATCAGCACACATTAAGAATATTTCAGTATACTGTTAATCATTGCAGCAATCCCAATCCAATGGATTTAACATGCAGTACTATGTTTATCATCAGTGCTCTGTGTTTATCATCAGTGCTCTGTGTTTATCATCAGTACTGTGTTTATCATCAGTACTGTGTTTATCATCAGTACTGTGTTTATCATCAGTACCATGTTTATCATCAGTACTGTGTTTATCAACAGTACTGTGTTTATTATCACTACTGTGTTTATCATCAGTATTGTGTTTATCATCAGTATTGTGTTTATCATCAGTGTTGTGTTTATCATCAGTACTGTGTTTATCATCAGTACTGTGTTTATCATCAGTTCTGTGTTTATCACCAGATTGTGTTTATCATCAGTACTGTGTTTATCACTAGTATTGTGTTTATCATCAGTGTTGTGTTTATCACCAGTACTGTGTTTATCATCAGTATTGTGTTTATCATCAGTATTGTGTTTATCATCAGTACTGTGTTTATCATCAGTACTGTGTTTATCATCAGTTCTGTGTTTATCATCTGTATATGTTTATCACCAGTGCCGTGTTTATCACCAGTACTGTGTTTATCATCAGTACTGTGTTTATCATCTGTATATGTTTATCACCAGTACCGTGTTTATCACCAGTACTGTGTTTATCATCAGTATTGTGTTTATCATCAGTACTGTGTTTATCATCAGTATTGTGTTTATCATCTGTATCTGTTTATCACCAGTACTGTGTTTATCACCAGTACTGTGTTTATCATCAGTATTGTGTTTATCATCAGTATTGTGTTTATCATTAGTATTGTGTTTATCATCTGTATATGTTTATCACCAGTACCGTGTTTATCACCAGTACTGTGTTTATCATCAGTATTGTGTTTATCATCAGTACTGTGTTTATCATCATAGTCTGGTTGCAAATGGCCAAAAAATGACAAGTGCTAAACATTTTGGGTACAAGTCGGGAAATGATTTCAATTAATAGTTTAGGTATATAAGAGTCTAAAAATACCTGTTTCCACAAAAACAATCCTTGAGGTGGCCGCCATTTTGAATTTCAAAATGGCCGCCAAGTACAGCATATTTTATAGAAATATGGGTATTTTGGCATGTTTTAGGTAAGGTTAACATTGAATAACTGGTAAAAATGTTGATCTTATATGGAATAAAAAGTCTTAACAAGAATATATATGTTCAGCAGTTGGCAGCCATCTTGAAATTCAAAATGGCCACCATTTTCCACATAATTTAAACAGAACATATTTTCACAGTAACTTTTAAGTTTAATGATGATGATGGATAATAGTTCATTCACTGCTGTTACGAAATAAAATATAGAGCGTGTATCATTCAAAAAATTTGGAAACCTTGTCATCTTTGTTTTCAAAATGGCCCCCAAAGGTTTGTTTCTACTTCGAAGTTTAGACAAAACATCAAAAAGTTGTTCCATTTAGTATATCTTGAACTTCTCAGTATATTGAAAGAAAATTAAGGGGGGTGTATGTAAATTTGATTCAAAGTAAAATAAAACCTGGTGATTTAATCATTCGGATAAATTTGATGTTGGTGGCCATTTTTAGTTCCAAAATGGCGGAATGGCGGCCATATTTGATTTTGAAATGGATAGCTTTCATAAATTATTTCCCAAACACCATTGCTGGAAGCTGACTTCAACTGTTCAACTTGAAATTATCAAAAGGAAAACATAGCTTGCTACGATATAAAAACAAAAACTCATACAAGGTATATTTGAGAAATGACTGCATCATAGTATATTAAAAGGCAAAGATTGTGGATTTCGGCAGTACTCTGTGCATGAACATCCTCGAGTGCAGGGAACTTTCATGGAAGTACACTTGCATCTGCGTGTTGCACACCGCAAACCCTGGAGAGGACAACTGCATGATATAAGTTCTGGCCACGTTTCTAGCATTGGGTCCACTGTGAGAAGGCGCGGTTTCAGGATTCCATCTGTTCTAAGAAACCAGCCGCTCTCCTCTGGAGATGGTAGTGATGGATTTTGTTCAAGAGCCATCTTCCATACATACTTCTGGTAATGGGCTCTTCTAATGTGCAGATGTAGAGCATCTGCAGTAGGTGGTAGTGTCTCAACATTTTTTTTCACCTTGTGAAAAAATGCAATTCTGATTTCTTGTATTTTACTTGATTCAGTAGATGGATCATACAATTTGCAAACAAATGCTTCCGCATCAAACATAGCCTTTTTATCAGGAACTTGAGCTTCACCTAACTGCTCAAGCAGTTGTGGATGCTTTACAAATTCCTTCCACGCCGATTTTTTGCCTATTCCAGCAAATTGGCTTGTTGTGTCACTGCCTTTAAGGGCATGAAATGCAAGCAATGATGCTCTTGCCTTGTCATCAATTTGGATATGATGAACAGGAATGAAAGAATGTTTTTTTGCTGTCCCCCCTTGCATCCACACTTGTTGACATAGGTTGGGCATATGATATACAAGAAGCACCAAGACATCAGTATCACGGCATACAATATTAAGTAGTTGAAATCCTGAGTTCTTTGCATCTTGAGCATGAAGTAGGATACGCGTGTCAGCCTCCTCGTGGTTTGATTGCAGATTTGACACATCTCTGCCAGACGAAGACCATGCCTCATCTGAGTTTGAGAAACCACCGCCAAGAACCAGCTCCTTGTTGGGATCTTCACAGGGATGATTTATCATTTGTGTGCAGAGAAAGTTTGCTAGACTTTGTTTGTTTTTCCCAAGTGTAATGAATCTTTCCCAGTTGCCAATTTTCTGATCTCTGCTGGTTACTCTGGTTTCTATCCCCTTGTTTTTTTCCACTTGCACGCTTGTTTCGTGTACCACCTTTAATGGAGTTGTCAGATATTGATCAAAACAATGTCCACCCTGTTGCATGTCTCAAAAAATGTTTGTAAATTGACTTTTGAAAGTTGTCACACCATTCACCAAAGGTTTTTGCTCTATATGATTGCCAAGAGACTGAATTACTGCCATAGCATCCACAATAGTACATGTAGGACTGTTGCTGACTGGTGGTAGATTCTGTGCTTTACCTTGATCTAGAATTTGGCCTAGATCTGATTTACTTGATAGATATCTCAGCTTTTCATCAACAGTTGCTATTGATAAAGGCACAGGTGAGAGTTCACGTTCCAGCAAGCCATCTATATCAACTTCACGTCCAGCATCTAATGCAACAATCACTTGACGTAAAAGATTGATGCGTGCCTTGGTAGTGGTTGTTTTTACTTTATCCACATTTACAGTATAACTGTACATTGTACCAAACGTGTTAAGTTTCTGTCTTTTGATTTTATTATGGAACTTTGTTGTCTTTTTGATGAGTCTGTCATTTACAAAGTCGTGTATTAACTTCTTTCCTGTTTTCTCTGCTTTCACAAAGTCATTCTTCACATCAGTACTGGCAACATCTCCTGTGGTGATTGATATCAGGTCTGACGAATCATTGGAAAATACATCAAAGCGTTCAAATTCTTGAACAAGTTTTGTGATATCTTTCTGATCTCTTTCCATTCGCTTAGGTCCCAGATCTTTATGTTGCAAATCCGTCTCACTCGTCACATTATACATTTTCTTTGTGTCTTCGGCAAGCTGAGCCCGTTCATTGTATGTAAGACATTAATGTTCTTGTGCTGAATCTGTGCGGGTGATGCCAACTAAACCACCGGCAACTTTGCCCCGTTTGTTGATATGCTCAAGTGCTTGGTCATCAGGGATTTGATTGAATCTTTGTGAAGTTTCTTTAGTACCGAAGTCACCATCTGCAAAGCCTTGGTAAACCTCTGGTGCTGTCTCCTGTAGCATCTTCATATCTGCTAGAAAAATTATACCCCACCTGGTGTAATTAACATGGTCAAAGAGAGCAAACCAGGGTAACATTTCAGCTAGTGATGAAAGGTAGAGCGCCCAGTCTTCATCTCGAAGAGCACGGGTAAATCTCAGAAGAATAATAACAAGATGCATATACTTCCTCCAAAATTGGAATGTTGTTAGGTCCTTGTGGTCAGCATCAAATTCATCAAGAAGTGTTGATATGGGTACAATATCTTCAATGAATAATGCCAGTGTCGATTCTATCTGCTCATCATCATCTTTGGAAAACCCTTCAATAATCTTCCCTGCTGTTTCTCTCAACTTGCTTCCTAACTCCTTTTCATTCTCTTGTGCCCAAACAATAAACTTTGGCCAAAGAATTGTCCAAAGTGCTTCAAGTGTTAGTTTATGTGCACGTATAACTTTGTTCCACACCTTTCCTTTGATAATAGTCTCTGCTGTGTTTTCTCCAAATACTCCACTCTCTACCCATATATCATTGAGACCAGCTCTTGCATGAACTGACCAATCACTTTTGAAAAATTCATTTGTGTGTGGAAGCCTCCTAACATGATAACAAAATCTTTGCAATCTTCCAACTTCTCCCATTGAAGCATTTTAGCTTTGTTGTAGAGTGCTTCATCAAAGGTAATTACTGTGTATGTTGCATTTAGCTTCTTTGTCATTGCTTGACATTTTTTCATCACTGTCCAAATCGTGTCATAATCATGAGCAGGAGCATTGATTATTGGAAAAGGCCCAACTCCAGTTTGTGGCAAATCATTCTTTGACACTTTCTGGTTAAATCCACTCCAGGCAGGTACTTGTTGGTTTTCCTGATTTTCTTGTCGCAAAAGAATCCATGTCATGTCCATGCAGAATGCTTTGGCTATTATTTCCTTGTCTAAGTCGTACCAAGTGAGCTGTACATCTTTCGGCATCACTGGTTCTACTTTGGCTGCAAGCATGTTTGAGTTTTGAAGCTCACTCATTTCTGATGGAAGGCTTGTTTTGGATCTGTTGGATCTTAGCTCAACATTTATTTCTCTTTTTGGCTCATTTGGTGCTTTTTTGCGAAGAGCCACATATTGTGTTGCATGAAAAGTGTCCATACCACTGAGTGTTTATTCATTGATATTGATAATGTCGTCTGCATAACGGACATATCCACAATTTTTCCAAGTGGTAAAATTACGTGGTATCATCACTTTTTCATGGTCATTGTAACGCTGAAGAGCATCATCGGCAATGGCTTTGTTAATCTGAATAACATGCTCATAGCTGATAGAATGACCTGCTGCATGGAGAAGTTTTATGAGCCCTTTTGACCTCGTGGCCTGGTGAATAGTAACGCCAAGACCAATATGCTTTGGTGTTAGTTTCTGCCCTCCAGAAGCAAGAAAAATGATGTCTTGACAAATACTGAGAATTTTCGTTCTAAGAGCATTCTCCTTTTGACTCTCATTTTCAACATCAAATACATCTTCATTGCAGAGAAGACGAATAAGAAAGTAAAGATTATCTTGCACCACCATCTGCGCATGCTCCTCATCAATTCCTCCAACGAAATCATGACTAGCTGTAGCTTCAATGTCCCGACGTAGTTTTACATCCACTTTAAAAATCCCGCTTAAAATATCAGTGTCGTCATTTTCTGCTTGGTTACTCATAGAAGCCTCACAAACATCTATTCCTTGCACCTCTGTCATATCTTCTACAAATTTTTCCATAGCCATATCTTGAGCCACGGAAGGACATACTAGCTGCGGATCTGTAGTACACAAGGGTTGAACAAAAATCACATTATCACCAAGATACCTCTGTATTTTCTCCTTGAACCTATTACTTCTGTAAACCCCTGAAACCATTGCAAAATCTGTGAGAAGCATATTAAAATATTGTTCCCAAATGCTTGTTAATGTATAAATGTGTCCTTCAGCAACACCTTTTTCAAGATCAGCCATTACATTTTCAAAGCTAATTGTTTCTGGAATGTTATCTTGGTTTTCTTTAAGCTTACGGTACTTCTTCAAAAAACATGTGTAACATTTCAAATGATACTTGGCCTCTGCAGCTATAAGATCATGTACTCCAGCTAATCTGTGTCTCATTACGCTATCAAACTGAGCGAGGGTCAGGACTTTTTCTGATGTTGGGAAAGTCTGAACTTGACGTCAATGAGAGTAAGGTATATCATCCTGGCAGTACATGCACTTATTTCAGTCTACAGAAGGCAGCGATGATCTTCTCGATCTTGATGAATTTCTTAGATTAGTTTCATCTTCTAGGGGAGTTGACTCTCCAGATGAAATGGTAATTTTTCGCTGACCTTTGCTCTTGAGACGATTTATGTGAGCTTGGTTTGTAAATACGCTATAGGTGGGTCTATGCCAAAGAACATTTTTGTCAGTTTCCCGTAGGTTGACTATTTTCAAACGGTCTAGTGCGTCTATAAACTTAGTGTCATTGTATTTCTCTCTTTCCAGGGCACTTTCAATTACTCGGGCAATTCCTTCTGGTGTAGCCGATGACAAAAGATGTTTTTTTCTTAGGGAGCCTAACCTCTTGACACAAGATGCAATTTTCCCACTCAATTTCAGACTCTGTCACTCTTTTTCAGATTAAAGCTGCAGACTCCATCTTGATAATTCTGGAGGAAAAGTTAAAAGATGTTTTACTCCCTTTGTAAGAAACCAAACTGATGTATTTTGTCAAATGTAGGATACATATGCAATCATAAGATTTAACAAGGTCCATGGGTTAAACCAATACAAAATTGAGTGGTATTAAAAGGATTTTGAAAAGCTCATTAGAACAAAAATAAAAAGGAGGACAGGGATACAAATTTCAGACAAATACAAGTTGTTATTGCCCAGTCGTACCTCTATCTATAACATACACTCAGTCCCTCCCCTCCATGAAGCCTTTGTTAAAGTAAGATACTAACCAAATGTCAGGTATTTTGAAAACATGTTCAAACAAACGGCCATGTACAATTTCTAAGGTGTATACTCATTGCTGGCAGTTTGCTAGTAAATCTAACATTGTCAGATTGAATTGAATTGTAGTTAGATCTCAGATTATTATCTTAAGGTAACGTCAGGCATGCATTTGATAGTAATCCTACTTAATGCAAATATATATGAATACAATTATATTCTTAAGTATTTTACATTTGTCGTAGAACTGATATATGTAGGTACAACAGTAACACTGAACATGATGTAGCGGATAATTTCGATCTGAACATACATAACACATATTTTCTATATTCATTTGACATGTTTAATAAACCTAGCCTTGCACCTATCTTTAAAAATGCAGATATCTTACCGCTATGCTGCATTAATCTTGAGAGCACATGCGTGTGACACTTATTACTGCAGCAGTGCTGAAATTTCTGTCACATGGTTGCCAGATGCATCTGATATAAAACTATCAAAATGTTGCAAACTTAGGAGTTAACTAAATTGGTTGGAAAATTGTTCAGTTAGAAGTAAAATTTAAAAATATATATATATATTATTTTTGACAATTTATTATAGCGGCCATTTTGATTTTCTTAATCGCCATTTTGTTTTTTTAGCTGATTGCCATTTTTAAATAAATGAGAAACATCTAAAATTGTCTTATAAAGTCATCTACCATAGAAAAGCTAACATAATACCTACAATAGTTCTGTATCTAACATAAAAGTTGAGAGAATTTATATATACTATATTCAATAAGGCGACCATTTTGAAATTCAAAATGGCGGCCTAAAAAAGAAGAAAAAAATTGGAAACAGGTATTTTTGTAATCTCCTATACCTATTTTATCTATATGGACCTGTTTCCAGCTTGTACCCAAAATGTTTAGCAAATCGATATAGAAGCACCTTTTTGCTATTTGCAACCAGACTATCAGTATTGTGTTTATCATCTGTATCTGTTTATCACCAGTACTGTGTTTATCACCAGTACTGTGTTTACCATCAGTATTGTGTTTATCATCAGTATTGTGTTTATCATTAGTATTGTGTTTATCATCTGTATATGTTTATCACCAGTACCGTGTTTATCACCAGTACTGTGTTTATCATCAGTATTGTGTTTATCATCAGTATTGTGTTTATCATCAGTATTGTGTTTATCATTAGTATTGTGTTTATCATCTGTATATGTTTATCACCAGTACCGTGTTTATCACCAGTACTGTGTTTATCATCAGTATTGTGTTTATCATCAGTACTGTGTTTATCATCAGTATTGTGTTTATCATCAGTATTGTGTTTATCATC
>JAIGNY010001682.1:0-23837 GCA_020152595.1 Chiridota heheva | reverse complement strand
AAACTAAAAGATACATCTTTAGTTTCAACTTAATTTCTTCTATGATATGTATAATATTTTATTTGACTTCCTGTAATTTCTTCCATGTTTCAGGTAATCCTCTTGTGACACTCACGTGGTAATAGTTTGAAGTTGACCATTGAGTTCTCACGGATTGATATTCCGCATTTTATATTTTCACAAAGGGTTGGTAATGAGTGAAATGGTTTGACTAATTGGGTGGCATAGCTCCAATTCTCTGTTCACAATTTCAAAGTCAACATTGGAAAGTTCTGACTCTGGCATCTTTGATTTTTTTAATCTGTATTTTTCTGTTGTGGTGGTGGTGGTATTAGTTTGGGCTTTTTATAGGGTGACCCACCCTTCTTAGCCCATCATCTTGTTATGTTATGATGTTATGTTATTCAATTCATCTTGTTATGTTATGTTATGATATTAAATATTCAATTCATCTTGTTATGTTATGTTATTTAATTCATCTTGCTATGTTATGTTATGATGTTATGTTATGTTATTCAATTCATCTTGTTACGTTATATTATTATTTTTCCAATCTTCAGTGTTTTAAAAACTCCATTTTCTCCTAAAAAAGTTAAAAACATTGTTCTGTTTACGTAAATTTACCCCTATTCGGATTGATGAGTTCTGTTGTGAACTTTTCAGGAAGATTGTCCGAGGTTTATCATGCAACTAATGCAAATACAGCATATAATAAGTTTGTTTCAATTTTTCTTACACACTATGATAATTTCTTTCCCCCCGCTTGTTCTTCAGTTATGAAATGTAATAAACAAAAAGTTGGATAACCAATGGTATAATCAAATCTTGTAAAACTAAGAATCAGCTTTTTAAGAGGTACAAAAGAAACCCTCTGCCCAGAACCGTAATGAACATAAAGTGTTTCGCAATAAACTCACCTCAGTTATACGTGTTGCCAAGAAAATGTATTTTGCTCATAGTTTTGCTAATTGTGCTGGTAATATAAAAGTACCTGGTCTGTAATTATTGGTACTGTAGGGGAGGGAATGAAACAAGCAAATGCCTAAATAAACTAACTCCTCAATGAAAAACATATAATGCCCCTAAGGAGATATGTGATGCTTTAATGATTATTTTATTTCAATTGGTTCAAAATTAGCAGGTGAAATCCCACCGCCTAATGAACATAAGTTTGAGGAGTTCTGCCCCATCCAATCCTTCCACTTTTTTCTTCATCCTACAAATGATGCTGAAGTGCTTAGATTAATCAATGGTCTTAAATCTGTTGCTCCTGGTTTTGACGATATTTCCCAAGTGTTGTAAAAATGTTCATTTATTATTTGTAAACCATTGTCGATATTGTTAATCTTTCATTGTCAACAGCTTCTATGCCTGATAATCTTAAAGTAGCTAAGGTTATTCCTATTTTTAAAAGTGGTGATAAGGAGCAAATCACAAATTATAGACCTATTTCTGATTTTACCATGCTTCTCCAAAATATTTGAAAGAATTGTTTTTGATAGGCTCATCAGTTTTCTGTTTTCACAAATTATTTATAAATTCCAGTTTGGTTTCCTCCTGGCAGGTCAACTGCTCATGCTCTGTTGCATCTCATTGATAAAATCACCCAAGCTTTGAGAGAAAAGAAGTTGCCCATTGTACTTTTTTAGACCTGTCAAAAGCTTTGACACCCTGGATCACTCTCTATACTTTTGCATAAATTATCAACTTACTGTATTCGTGGCATGCCACTTGATTGGCTTCAGAACTATCTAAAATTTCAGTCAGCAATTTGTATCCTATTCTTGTACTCAATCTAATTCCAAGTTTATTTCTTGTGGAGTGCCACAAGGCTCAATTCTTGGTCCTTGTTATTTGTAATATATATAAATGATATGCATCGAATTAGTTCTGTTCTTTCACCTTCACTTTATGCGGATGACACAACTCTTTTTACTCCCATCGCTCTCCTCATACAGTAATTGACAAAGGGTTTCAGGTTTGAATAAGTATGCATCTTGGTTCAATGTAAATAAGTTATCCCTTAATGTAAAGAAGACTACTTCAGTTTTCTTTACTCCTACTACCGTGACTGGTCCCTTTACCCCAAACTCTCCATTGGTGATGTAAATTTTAATCATTCCTCCTCAACATTTCTAGGTGTATTAGTGGATTGCAATCTAAATTGGCAACTTCACATAGATTGTATCTGTAATAAATTAGCAAAAGGTACTGGTATATTAAATAGATTAAGAACACATTTTCCTGAACATATACTTAAGATGCTATATAATACTTTGATTTTGCCTGTATATATCATATTGTAATGTCGCCTGGGGTGGTGCTTATCCTTCTCACATACAAAAGCTTTTTCTTTGCAAAAACATGCCATCTGAATTGTCACTGGTAGTCCTTTTAATGCCCATACTGCTCCGATCTTCTTTAAATTGAGAACTCTTAATATATTTGACCTCCATAAATACCAACTTGCTATAAACCATGTATCAATATAAGAATAACAATTTACCCAATGCTTTTGACCATTTTTTCTCGCAAAACTTTTACAAAACCAGAGGTCATAATGATTACCGTATTCCGAAATTTAGGCTTACACTATCCCAACATTGTTTAAGATATACGGTGTAAAAGTCTGGAATGACATACCGCAAGATATTAAAAAAAAACGTAAATAATGTCAAAACATTTAAGTTTCATCTTAAGAATTACTTTCTAAAGCTTATATGATTCTATCTAATTCTGAATTGTTTTTTTGTCCACTTTTTCTTAAAATACCCCCTTGCTTAATGTTGACTATTGATATATGATTTCTTTCTTTCTTTTTTCATGTTAAGTTTGTGTCAGAACATATTTGTTAATTTTCATGGGGGTTTCTGCCTCGATAAGCCTTTCTGGCTTGAGCAGATAACCCCCTCACTATCCCTTGCAAATTGTCACAAATGTATGTAAAGCTCCAATTATTATTTTTTTAACCTGTATATTGTTGTATTTGCAAGAGAGTGAAAATAAAGTTACAATCAATCAATCAATCATATTAAATATTCAATTCATCTTGTTATGTTATGATATGGGTATTATATATTCAATTCATCTTGTTATGTTATGTTATGATGTTATGTTATTCAATTCATCTTGTAATGTTATGTTATGATGTTATGTTATTTAATTTATTTTGTTATGTTATGATGTTATGTTATTCAATTCATCTTGTAATGTTATGTTATGATGTTATATGTTATTCAATTCATCTTGTTATGTTATGTTATGTTATGATGTTATGTTATTCAATTCATCTTGTTATGTTATGTCAATGTTATGTTATTTAATTCATCTTGTTATGTTATGTTATGATATTCAATTCATCTTGTTATGTTATGTTATGATGTTATGTTATTCAATTCATCTTGTTATGTTATGTTATAATGTTAGGTTATTCAATTCATCTTGTTATGTTATGTTATTCAATTCAATTTGTTTTACTAAAATTTTAGGTTAAAAAAATCTTTACTTAAAGTATATGTTCTTAAAGATATATGATCTCATATCCTTTGTATGGTGATTTCATTCATTTTATATTGTATTTTTTTTTGGTAGGTAAATCTTATTTTGTCCTAAACACCCCCTCTCCCTCCCTCCTCCACACACACACACACACACCCAAACACACTTTTGGTAAGAAAATCATGCCCATACGTTTTTGTTGATTTCTAAGATTAAGAAATCACTCTTGCGCTCACTTATATCATACTACTAGAAATCGGATTTACAAAGGCTATAGCGGGCACACATGTGCTATTCTTGTTCACCATCTTGTAGTCACTCAGTCTGTGTGTGCAGAAATTTGTTTTGTGCAGTAAATTGCATTGACTGCATGAACGTGCACCGCTAGCTATCGCGTAGGAATTTTGCCAAACTTAGTTACGCAGATTTTGTTGCCGGGCAAATTCATGCGGTGTGATTGGTTGAAAAAGCTGTCAATCATCTAACTTAGAAAGGCTCATTCTCTCAAAGTTTTAAGCTTGAATAAATTCCTTCCCATACAGAAATACCACTTTGCAGCACAAGTGTGACATTAGCTAACATTTGTTTTATGCAAGCTTGCAGCAAGCTCCAGCTAGTATTACTAGCTTACTGAGTATCAGTTTTCTCAGTTATTTCTATTTTCTTGCAAGTAATTTTGCCTCTCTGTCTATCAGTTTTTATCTCTGTTTCTGTCTGCGAGTGTTACCAAGATTTTTTCACAAATAAAACAGGCACTTTTCAAGAGACATGGGATGCGAAAGACCATTTTTCCTTGTCAGGTTTTTACTTGTAAAATTTCATTGAAGATTTCATAGCAGGAGTACATAGATCATTCCAAGCATAGGCGTATGTGAGATATAGACCATTCCAAGCATAGGCGTATGTAAGATATAGACCATTCCAAGCATAGGCGTATGTAAGATATAGACCATTCCAAGCATAGGCGTATGTAAGATATAGACCATTCCAAGCATAGGCGTATGTAAGATATAGACATAGGCGTATGTAAGATATAGACCATCCCTTACAGAAAAACTAGCTTGCAGCAAGCTAACACTAGCTTGCAGCAAGCTAACACTAGCTTGCAGCAAGCTAGCGCATGCTTGCTAGTTAGCGATGCTTGCATGATAGCTAACATTTAGCTTGCAAAGCTAACATGAAGTTTCTGCTAGCTTGCAAGCTAGCTTGTAATTTTGTTAGCTTGTGCAAGCTAACATGAAATTTTTGCTAGCTTGCGCTAGCTAACATCAAATTCATGCTAGCTTGCGCAAGCTAACATCAAATTTGCTAGCTTGCACAAGCTAACATCAAATTTTGCTAGCTTGCAAGCTAACATCAAATTTTTGCTAGCTTGCGCAAGTTAACATCAAATGTTTTAGGTTGCGCTAGCTAACATCAAATATTTCTAGCTTGCGCAAGCTAACATCAAATTTTTGCTAGCTTGTGCAAGCTAGCAAAATTGTGTTACCTTGTGCAAGCTAACACAATTTCTTTGAGAGTTTATGCAAGTTATTACACAATTGCTTGCAAGCTTGTGTAAGCTAATATTTTGTACATGTTCCTAAACTAAATGTTACAAACTTAACATTAAACTTTTGCTTGTGTAAGCTAATATTTTCTACAACATGTTCCCAAAATAAATGTTACAAACTTAACATTAGACTTTTGTGAAAACTTGAAATTTTCAGTACTACAGTATGTCGGAACCTTAAGTGTGACTGAAATACTGTAGTATTGATAGCTAGGGGTAATTTTACTTAATATAAAGTGATCAACTTGAAAGTCTTGAAAAGTAAATTCAAACATACAGTAAATTAATTAATTTCTGTGTGTGATGAAACATCCCCCTTTCTGCATAAAGATATATGTAAGAAGACATGTTCTTGAGAAGAAAAAGAAAATCAATGTCAATTTATTTTGCAATTTTCAAACTTACTTTTCATTGTGATTCTGAAGGGTAAATAAGTACATAATAACCTTGTTGAAGAGAAAAATAAAATAAAAGTTTTGAAAATTATTACAAAAATGCATCACTTTTCTTTTACATTTAAGAATGTCCCAAAGACATAGCCATGAGCTTGCCACGAGCTCGTCAACAATAAGACGAGCTCGTCCAACAAAAACGAGCTGCGTCAACAAAAACGAGATCGCTAAGCTTGTTAGATTGTTGACGAGCTCGCGGCGAGCTTCGTCAAAACATAGATGAGCTCATCAACAACTGGACAAGCTTGTGACCAGCTCGTTAATAATCTGACGAGCTCGTAAAATATAGACGAGCTCGCCAAAAGCTCGTCAACAACTGGACAAGCTTGTGACGAGCTCGTCAATAATCTGACTAACTCATCAAAAAATAGATGAGCTTGCCATGAGCTCGTCAACAATCTGACAAGCTCTTTGCAACCTCTATCAACAATTAGACAAACTTTCAATGTAAGAACACAAATTGAAGCCAGTCTCACATAAGAAATATGTAAGACACAAATTCAAGTGTAACTCCTATGTAAGAAATATTTAGAAATAAACACATTGTGGGAAATCGGTGGATAATTTTTCATTTATAATATACCCTTTCTTATTATTTCTACATTGATTTAGATGAGAAACCAAAGAGATATGACCATAAAATAATTATAAATAAAATCAAATATCTGAAAGTTCATCAGTAAAACATATGTCATTCAACTTCTAACTTCGTCAGATGTGTACTCAAAAGAAGCATGATTGTCACAAATGCAAAACTTGAGTGAGGGGTGCATTATACTACTCAATGTTTTAATTGTGCTACATAAAACATTTTTGTTCATTGTGCAATATTCCTCAGTCTCCTCAAGCTCATTAATTTCTTTATGTTGACCAACACCTCAGTGGTGCTACAGTATCCCTTGATCAAATGACACACTCTTCCATACTCATCCTCTCTCCACATGAACAAACTAAATACTGGATGTTATCCTTTCCCAAAAACCAAATATGTTCAATGATACTATCTCCCACAACTCCTCATGTCACCCTTACAACCCCCTGCCTCTGCCTCATGTTGATTCCTCTCCCCTTCATGACCAAATCCCTTGGAATTCATAAGTTCCAATATGCCATGCATTCAGCCCCATGATGGTGTATGTCTCATCCCCAATGTTGCATTTAACTGAACTCAGCATGGCCAAAATCTTCCCTTTTTTAATCCATTCCATTTCTGTATTAACCCATGGAGCTATAAACCACTTCTCTGTTACAAATTCACACAGGCTTGTGTACATAACCTTTATGTAATCTCTTACAAAGAATCTGTTACTTAGAGATTCCTAATACTCAAAATTTTCTTACTTTTCTTTACTAAAAAAATACAAATTATCTTTTTATCTCAATGCTCCATGGCTATACAAGCAACACTGTGTTTAAATTAAAGTTCACTGTTACAGATTTCTATCATGGCACAAGTTGGAGGAAGTGTTATCCCTGTTAGCCAATGAAAACACAGGATGTTCTTTATGAAGGTCAAACAGTTTAAATTTAAAACCAGAGAGATGCCATTTTAGGTATTTACTGTTCAAACTAGCAAATGTTATTAGCATGTCTACAGGAGTCAGGGTAGTGATTTCAGCTATAAATGTAAGTTCATTTTCTTTTATTTTTCTATACAATCTATTATTTGTATGATAAACATGTTTTTCAAACAAACTTAGGATTTCCTCACTAATCTTAGTTAAATTTTGGAAGTATGTATGGCCTCTAGTCAAACAGTAGTTAGGCCAAAGAGCTTAGGCCAAGCTTTGTTGTGAAAATTTCAAAGAGTTATCTGAGATCATTAATGCAGAGAATGTAGACAAGAAGTTCAACTAAGTTAATTTTGAGATCAGAGAATTTGGAGCATAATGAAAGACTAGTTCAAAAGACCAGAAAAAGGCAATTGTATTTGCAGTCATATTTGTAGAGGAAACTAATTTGTTTTAATGGAAGCTGGTATCTATTGCAGAGAAGATTAAGTTCCAGACAGTTAAAAAAAGTCATTAATATTACATTCATGGCCTATTTGATAATGTTCAGTATATATGTTATTACTTAAATGGGGATTTTTTTTTTTGGGGAGTGAGGGGTGGGAGGGGCAGTATTATTGGTATTTGAGAGGGATATCACTGAGATTGGGATTTAAAGGTTATCATTGAAATTTGAGGGGGCTGTCTATCCTCATGCCAAACCTGGTGCTTTCCCTAGGATGGAATGGTTAGAGGAGGTGGGTGAAAGATCTATATATGAGAGCATATCTAATAAGGTTTTCCAATCACTTGGTTGAAGTATTACAGTAGCTTACCATAATATTTCTATATTTGATAAATTTGTTTTTTCCAACAGACCTTGTTGAATTGTTTTCAGAGTAACAGAAGAAACTCACCAGTTGGCAATTGCCCTGATCCCTTTTTATGGCAGACTCAAATAAATGCACCTATTCTTGAAGACCAACAGAACTCTCAGGACAAACATAAGTGGGCTTGACAAGATATAATCTCCAGCAAACCCAATTATTGTGGATAACAATGCAATTGACCATCAAGGTATGAAGGTAAGAACTATTTTTTGGCACCAATGACATGGCAAAATAAGTGCTGCAAGAAAACTTGACTAAATTGGATAAAATATTGCTTATTTCATAGTTTATTTGACAAGCTTTTTTTGGAAATTAAAACAATAAATTTAGTGCATGGTTCAGTGCATAAGTCCATACATGCAAAGAACTTTGAGAGGGACAGATGCTAAAATAATAAACAACAACATGGCAAAGTGTGTTGTAACTTGCCCATTTTATAATATATTTTTTACCTGGTATAACTATATAAAAAGTGTAACAAAATTGTATAGGCCTATATTGGAGATAGGCCTATATTGGAGATAGGCCTATATTGGAGATAGGCCTATATTGGAGATAGGCCTATATTGGAGATAGGCCTATATTGGAGATAGGCCTATATTGAGATAGGCCTATATTGGAGATAGGCCTATATTGGAGATAGGCCTATATTGGGAGATAGGCCTATATTGGAGATAGGCCTATATTGGAGATAGGCCTATATTGGAGATAGGCCTATATTGGAGATAGGCCTATATTGCAGATAGGCCTATATTGGAGATAGGCCTATATTGGAGATAGGCCTATATTGGAGATAGGCCTATATTGGAGATAGGCCTATATTGGAGATAGGCCTATATTGGAGATAGGCCTATATTGGAGATAGGCCTATATTGGAGATAGGCCTATATTGGAGATAGGCCTATATTGGAGATAGGCCTATATTGGAGATAGGTCTATATTGGAGATAGGCCTATATTGGAGATAGGCCTATATTGGAGATAGGCCTATATTGGAGATAGGCCTATATTGGAGATAGGCCTATATTGGAGATGGCCTAACTTCATATTTTTGCTGATGTTTATTAACACTGATCTATCCATTGTAATTAGTAGCTCGTTTTCTTTATCTAATCATCACTTTAATTCAAATTAGGGGGTGGGAGGTGGGGGGAAGGGGGGGGGAAAACTCCATAAGAACAAAATCTTTTTATCAAAAGAAATATTCATTTTGATTCATATAACGTGTCAATGTTCAAAGCTTAGCAATTTATCTCTTTTAGGCTCTCCCACTTCATGTAATTTCAATTTGTTCAGTTGGCAAGTGGAAAAGTGTCAATTTTGTTCCCATTTGCTGGTCATGTATTGCTTATCTTTGAGCAAAACTGCAGCGCGTTTGCTTACCTGGTTTAATCCACCTGGCTGAAGGAGGAAAAATACTAAAGAAATTAGAGAGGTCCTGGGATTGATAACAGTTTGTGCCAGAGAAGTCATGGGTTCCCAGCTGCAGGATTAATCATAGAAAAGCATTTGCTAAATGGCCTTTTTTTGGCAGCAGGGGTGTCACCAGGATTTCTCTGAGAATGTAACTTGCCTCTTTGACAAGATAAATCTCACTGGTTTCACCCCTTTTGTTTACAGTAAATTTTCCAGACAATAAAGTAATCCAGATGTAGAGGTGCTAGACCGGAGGTCTTAGGACGATGCTCCTCCACGTACCCCACTGGTGCTACCCCTGCCTATAGCAAAGTCATGAACATGATTTTATTTTTGTAGGAACATAATCTGTTTATCATATAAATATATTTTTTCATTCTTTCAGAATTTGTGCCGAGAGAAAAGAAACAGCAGGAGCACCAATCTATGAAAGTGACGGACTGCTTCCCATCAGAATACTATTATAGAAATTGACAGATGCTGCGCGAGGAGCAGTATACTTGATATATACAGTATACTTATATCTTGCTTTATATATAAGCCTTACACATACCTTAGAATATTTATAATTTTTGAAATTTATTTGAAATGTGCTTGTTATGTTCAGAAAATTGTGATATTTGGTATTCACTTTCACCCTTAAACACATCTTTCATTCCATCACCTTGTTCTAGACAGAACATTGTTATAGATTAGATAAAAGTATGTATCTTAAAGCGTTATACCAGCTTGCTGTCTTTATTAGGTACAGTTTATTGCCAGGTGAATTTGATTGACCCAAAAAGTACAAGCAAAGGTTGCTGTTAACTGCTTTGTCACAAGAAACTAGCTTTTCAAGTTAAAAGATGAGAAACTAGATTGCTGCGAGCTCGTCTCTCTGACGAGCTCGCCGTGAGCTCGTCAGAGAGGTTCAATACGAGCTCGTGGCGAGCTCGCCATTTCTGTTAGGGATAATACCTTGATGAAGAGAGAAAAAAATAAAAGTTTTTGAAAATTATTACAAAAATGCATCACTTTTCTTTTACATTTAAGAATGTCCCAAAGACATAGCCAGTATGTGGAGTTGATATACAAAGGCAAAACAAATTGACATTCCTCAGTTATGTGAGAAAAAGAACAACGAAATAAATCATATGATAAAGGTTTATGCAAGAAAAATAAAAAACAAACAGAAAGATTCAGCACTTAAATTTCAAGAAATAATATTTAATTCAAAAGTAATTACTGTAATCGGCATCTGAAAAATAATCAGTTACTGTACTAGGCAACTGATTCATCTGTGGGGCAATTCGGTGATGCATCATGCCACTATGTCCCTAACTCCTAGAGAATTTGCCTTGTACGAGAATTGAAATTGTAGCTGCTAATATACTGTAAGTCACTGCCAGTAATATTTAAAGGCCCATGTGGCACAAGCGTATGAGAGTCAACAACGATGGTTCATCACTCCCCAGCTAGGCTGGAAGCTTAAAGTGGAACTGTCAGAGGCAGGATGGATAAAGGGCCTTACCTATCGTAAGGACACACCACAGCTGCCTCTGCCTGGAATAAAACCTGGAACCTCTTGCTTGCAAAATCAACTCCTTTACAGCAGTGCTAAACAATCCTACTTCACGTAGTGAAATAAAATTGATAAGCATGACTGAGCCAAAATACACAAAAATGGTGTATGTAGTAAATCTTTAAGTCTGCAAATAATACACAAAAACTTGTGTATTAAACAAGTGCAAACAACTTCTACACAGATTAGATACAGTACGCTGTTATTTGAACTTTTGTTAATAATCATATGACTCATTGAGTCATGAGCATCCTTGTTAATAAGGCTTGGACATTGCCTCCACATAATCCTAACATTTTGTCCTGATCCTTATATGAATGTGACTTTTTTTTATTCTTTTGATCAATAAACATGTTTCTTTAATGATTGTTTCCTTTTTATTATTTTTTATTTGTCAATCAGGTAATAGATGTAGATTTATTCCCTATGAGGGGGAGTGTAGTGGCTAGGAGTCAGGGTTCAAACGAGACATTCCAGGTTTCATTTTTGGCTGAACATCTGTATTGCATCTGGACATGGCTCTCCTCTGCTTGTTTCACGGAAACCAGGGCTATCAGCACATTAGTTTTATGGACTACTAAACTACCTACAAGCTAAATTTCCGCAAGCTAGTAGTTGGGAAACTTTGCAAGCTAACAACTAGCTGATGCAAAGTTGCAAAATGTTACCTTGAATTAAGCTAACAATCCATAAGCATGCAATTTGCAATCTAGCGAATAGCTTATGCAAAATGTTAGCTTGCGCTAGCTTGCTAGCTAGCTTGCGCTGTTAGCTTGCTAGAATAGCTTATGCAAAATGTTAGCTTGCGCTAGCTTAGCAAGCTTATGCGCTAGCTTGCGCTAGCTTGTGCTAGCTTGCGCAAGGTAGTATTTGGAACAATTGCAACCTTGCGCAAGCTTGCAAGCTAACAGTCAGCTTGCAAGCTTGCGGAATGTTAGCTAGCAAGCTATCTGCTAGCTTGCAAGATGTTACTAGCTTGCGCTAGCTTGCGCTAGCTTGTGCTAGCTTAGCAAGGTAGTATTTGAACAATTGCCCCCTTCGCAAGATGCAAGCTAACAGTCAGCTTGCAAGCTTATGAATGTTAGCTAGCAAGCTATCTGCTAGCTTGCAAGATGTTAGCTAGCAAGCTAGCGCAAGGTTGCAAGATGTTAGCTAGCAAGCTAGCGCAAGGTTGCAAGATGTTAGCTAGCGCAAGGTTGCAAGATGTTAGCTAGCAAGCTAGCGCAAGGTTGCAAGATGTTAGCTAGCAAGCTAGCACAAGGTTGCAAGATGTTAGCTAGCAAGCTAGCGCAAGGTTGCAATTGTTCCAAATACTACCTTGCGGCAAGCTAGCCGCAAGCTAGCAGCAAGCTAGTTGCTAGCTTGCAAAAGTAGTGTGGTGCAAGCTTATTGTTAGCTAGTCTTTTCTGTAAGGGATTCCAAGCATAGGCGTATGTAAGATATAGACCATTCCAAGCATAGGCATATGTAAGATATAGACCATTCCAAGCATAGGCATATGTAAGATATAGACCATTCCAAGCATAGGCATATGTAAGATATAGACCATTCCAAGCATAGGCATATGTAAGATATAGACCATTCCAAACATAGGCATATGTACGATATAGACCATTCCAAGCATAGGCGTATGTAAGATATAGACCATTCCAAGCATAGGCGTATGTAAGATATAGACCATTCCAAGCATAGGCGTATGTAAGATATAGACCATTCCAAGCATAGGCGTATGTAAGATATAGACCATTCCAAGCATAGGCGTATGTAAGATATAGACCATTCCAAGCATAGGCGTATGTAAGATATAGACCATTCCAAGCATAGGCGTATGTAAGATATAGACCATTCCAAGCATAGGCGTATGTAAGATATAGACCATTCCAAGCATAGGCGTATGTAAGATATAGACCATTCCAAGCATAGGCGTATGTAAGATATAGACCATTCCAAGCATAGGCGTATGTAAGATATAGACCATTCCAAGCATAGGCGTATGTAAGATATTTTAGATAGAGGAGCAAAACATGGATGGGAGGAAAAAAGTGAACATCCCTTTCATTATAAAAATAATTTCAGCATATTTGTAAGCCTGTTCTTCGTTACAAAAATTACAATGCTTTGCCAATCTTGGGAGGGGTGGAATTTTCCACCCGGCCCTTGTCCCTATGGTGAACAGCCCATGATTGCAAGGGACTCACAGTCCCCTTTACTCTTTGCTTCTTTTTTTTATTTTTAGATTTGAGTTGTGAGGGGCAAAATATGGTTGGGTACTCGGGGGAAAAATGTGAACATCCTTTTCATTATACATATATCTTATGCAAAAAACATAATGCTTTGCCAATCTTTTTTTTTTTTTAAGGGGGGGGGGGGGAAGGGAATTGTCACTCTTTGCCCTAATATGGCAAGCTGCCCATGAATGCAATAAACAAATGGTCCCCTTTGCCCCTTTCTTTTTTAAACCCAAATTGATCTCTTTTTTTTAAATCTATATATCTTTTGCAGACATTGTCCATCTACAATCTATTAATCACCCATTCACTCAATCATTATTCATTTATTGTCAATTCTGAATAGTTGTTAAGTCAACAAATGAGTCTCTTGTTTCTTGTTTCAATGCAAAAATCGATCATATTCCAACCATTCAAAATGAGTCACCGCCATATCATATTCCATTTACGCACTCACAATAAAAACAAAAAAACAACCCAAGAAAGACATGATGTGCAAACTCAGAACGTTTTTTGAATAAGTTCGTCTTCAGAGAAAGTTAAGAAAACTTTTTGACTCACAAAAATGACTAACAATACATCTATATCAGCAGTCATGTGAGATCACGCATTGGCTCCAGACAGACAAGACGGGCTGTAATAACTGAGGGGGCTATATCAGAATTTTAAACTTGAGATGGATGAAAACTAAAAAGATACATCAACTTATTTTTTTCTATGATATGTATAATCATTTATTTAACTTCCTGTAATTTCGTCCATGTTTCAGGTATTCCTCTTGTGACATTTACATGGTAACAGTTTGAAGTCAACCATTGAGTTCTCACGGATTGATATACCGCATTTTATATTTTCACAAAGGGTTGTTAATGAATGGAATGGTTTAACTAAGTGGGTGGTATAGCCCCAAATCTCTGTTCACAATTTCAAAGTCAACATTGGAAAGTTCTAACTCTGACATCTTTGATTTTTTCAATCTGTATTTTTCTTTTGTGGTGGTGGTATTAGTTTGGGCTTTTCAAAGGGTGACCCACCCTTCTTAGCCTATCATCTTGCTATGTTATGTTATAATGCTATGTTATTCAATTCATCTTGTTATATCATGTTATGATGTTATGTTATTCAATTCATCTTGTAATGTTATGTTATGATGTTATCTTATTCAATTCATCTGGTTTTGTTATGTTATGATGTTATGTTATGCTATTCATCTTGTCATGTTACGTTATGATGCTGTTATTCGATTCATCTTGTCATGTTATGATGCTATGTTATTCAATTCATCTAGTTTTGTTACGTTATGATGTTATTCAATTCATCTTCTTATGTTATGTTATGATGTTATTTTATTTCATTCATCTTGTTATGTTATGATGTTATGTTATTCAATTCATCTTGTTATGTTATGTTATTCAATTCAATTTAATTTTTATTGAAATTTGGGATTTAAAATAAATCTTTACCTTAAAGTATATATTCTTAAAGATATAAGAATCTCATATCTTTTGTATGGTGATTTCATTCATTTTTATATTGTATTTATTTTTGTAGGCAAATCTAATTATGTCCTGAACATCCCCTTACCCCCATCCACACCTCCCCACACACACACACAAACACACTTTTGGTAGGAAAATCCTACCCATACGTTTTGTTGATTTCAAGATTAAGAAATCACTCTTGCACTCACTTATATCATACTACCTTTTTAGATTCCTTTAGAACAAGAAGCATTATAAGATTATCTGCAAAATTTTATTCCAAAAAGTCAATAAAACAAAGTGGATGAGATAATCTACTGAAACCAAACCCCATGCATCAAATTCAAAGATGTCACTGACCCCACATAACCCTCTGTAAACAAGAGGTAGCACCCCAGAATAGGACATATCAACTCTGGTTAGGATTGAATTCCGCTTGAATAATATATAACCGTGGATATTTGGGATGTATGCTGGAAATGCTTGTATTTGAAGAAGGAATTTAGTCGCAAGAAAATTGTTTGACCGTCACCAATAATCTAATCATACAAGTAACTTATGTCACTTCCGCGGCGGTAATCAATTGGCTTATTGGTCCAAATTAATGTGGAAGCATTTTGACCTATCAGAAACGTTGATTGCACCATATTTCTGATCTACGTGGTATGCATGATATGTGCATGATATGTGGCCTAAATTTAAGGAGCCAAGATACTACTTAAAACTCAAACATACTACTAATTTATCAGTCCGGTACATGCTCCCAATCAGAAGAACAGGTGATTGGGAGATCATAACATGCACAGTGATCATAATTTAAACTGTTGCTATTAATAAGTTCAGCCGTTAAACATTTATTTTGCTTTTCAAATTATTTTATTGTAAAATTTTAAAGCTTGGATAAAGTTATGGCCTTGAAAATAATACTGAAATAAATATTTCTGGAACAAAAATTATTTCTTGTATAATTTGAGCTTTTGCTGGTGATTAAAATTTGTAAAATGCTCGTCAGAGAATATAATATTGAAATTAACTTTTTAAAGATTACTTTAAAATTCCCTGGCAATGTCAAATTTGTGCTGGTGAAAATGGAGAAGATAATTTCATCTTTTTTGCACCAATAACATAAGAATATTTCAGATGTATTTTTCCTACACTTGGTTTTAAACCTTTTTACAAGTTATGTATTTCTATAGAAAGATTTGAATTTGGAAAGATGCATTGTGGGTTATATTATGACAAAACATCTCCCATTTGGGAGATCTTCTGTTTGATGAAATGTTGACTGAACTTTTTATAGGAATTAGCAGGTATGGTTGATCATTAGAACTGAGTTCCTATGAAAAATAAAAACAAATAAATAGATTACCACTCATTAAACATTAAACATTTTCAAATAGTATTAATTGAAGCAACTGTTAGTAACAATGGATGAAATAAATCCATTAAGCTTTTCAATAAGTAGGGCCAAGTAATACAAGAAAATTATGCAGAATGGATATGTAAACCAGCCCCGCTCCCCCCAACCCCAGACAAAACTGCCCCTCTCTTTCTCCCCAGCATCAAAATCCAAGTTCTACCACTGTTTTGCGGTGGGTGTGGGAAAATACCATGTGGTACAACCTTATTTCTGAATGTACTATGCATGTAAGATATTCATTTCTTCAAGACTGAAAATAGAAACGCTTAACATATTCAAGACCACCAAATGTGCATGAATTCATCATATTCGTGTTCAATTAATGACAGCTAACACAAGGGTGAAGAAGACTGCCCCACTTTAGATGTATACTTCTATGCATAGGTGTAGGAAGCTTTCGAAAAGTGGTGACCCACGACCTCTTAGGGGGCACTTCCAAAGTCATTTGCATATGTCCGCCCCCTGTATGCAGATAAAATAGTAAAGTAAAGGAACACTTCATTTTTTAAAAGGGACACTTTATTTCTAAACAGGGGCATTTTTACAATGGGTACATATTACCCTAGCTGTATGTGGGACTGAAAAAAGTTGGCAGTTTCCTATCATTAGGACAGTAATGAAGGGGAATTTTATTTTTAAAAGGGCACTTTTCTAATATTTTTTGCACTTTTTTGTGCACATTCTACCAGTTCTTGTACCTTTGACAGTAATTGAGGGACACTTTTCATTTTCAAAAGAGCATTTTTGTTATTTTTCAGAAAAGTTGGGGGCCCTTCCCCAGTTCCTACATCAATATCTTTAAAAGTGCCCAGTGTGTATTTCAAAAAGCAATGCATATTTCCATCCAATGTAGATGAATTCAGCACTTATTTGTGATCTCAACAATGAAATGGTACAATCCCAAGAATTTGAATCAAGCAGAAAAGAAGGGCCAGGGGTATTAGCAACAGGCTTTCCTGACATGGTGAAGGCGAAGAGTCTCCCTGACAGCAGGGAGAGGGGCTGAAATATAAAAGGAATGTTACTCATATACAAAATGTACCTATCACTCCCCAAGAGACTGAATCAATCTTCCCTCACGGTAGGGGGAAGCTGTTTGGAAGTGTTTGATGACAGCTGTAGATTGTTTGACTCAATTTTTACACTACAAGGTTGGTGTGTGCAAAATATTTTGAACATTTTATATGAAAACATGGTTGGATCTACCCCCCTCCCCATCACCCAACACTCTAAAAAAAATTCAAACTGTCATTAATCGATACCATGTGACCTTTTCTTCAAAAAAATAACAAAAAGTGAAAATAATGTTTCCACAAACTTAAAACAAGAAAAAATAATGAATGAAAAATACTCCTCCAGCAATAAAATGCAGAATTATCTCAATAATTTTGAATGTGAATGATAAAGTCCAAGTTGGTTTCTTGATCTGCCAGAGGCTGTAAGTTGACAATCAAAATGGCATTCTTTATTTCATGCAACATAATTCAGAAGCACCTCATTTGTATGTCATACAGAATTTTAAAACAAAATTTATTTCAATTTTAGTGGCCAAATAAATTAAAACCAAATTCAGAGCTTAAAAGGTCAGTTTCTGAATCATTAATAATCAATTTTATCCCCAACCTTACCTCCTTTTTGTTTTTGTGGGCATCAATTAAGACAAATTTGATTTAATTGATCAACAATTAATCAAACTGCCCTTTTATTATGTGCATATATAACACATTTTCAAAGTGAATTACAAATTTTTGATTACATGTTTAATTTTCTAAAAATAGATAAGGAGATTGATTTGTTTGCAAGTCCTATTTCAAGACCAGGTCCAGGATATCTGAAATAAATATCTGTGTAAATAGATAAAACTAAATTAGAATACATTTTTAAATAAATTAAAATCAAAATAGATAAAATAGATATGGGGATAAAACTTGATTATTAATGATTCAGAAAGTGACCTTTTTTAAGCTCTAAATTTGGTTTTAATTTATTTGGCTATTAAGAATTGAAATCAATTTTGTTTTAAAATTCTGTATGACATAAAAATGAGGTGCTTCTGAATTATGTTGCATGAAATAAAGAATGCCATTTTGATTGTCAACTTACATCCTCTGGCAGATCGAGAAACCAACTTGGACTTTATCATTCCACATTCAAAATATGAGATAATCTGCATTTTATTGCCGGAGGGAAGTATTTTTCATTCATTATTTTTCATGTTTTAATCTTTTGGAAACATTATTTTCATTGGATTAATTGTTAATAAATATCACGTCATAAAAAAATAGTTGAAATGTTGTTTTGTGAAAAAGAATTGTATTTAATTTTAATTTGATTTCTTTATGGTAATTATTGTATTATAATCAAATTGATTACAATGAAAATCTTATTCTATAATTAAAGGTTTTTAGGTCTACAATAATGTGTAAAAAAACTTGTCATAAAATTTTAAGTATATATGAGAGAATAATGTTAAAATAATGTTATATAATAATAACCATACATCATAATCATGTTATATAATAATAACCATACGTCATAATCATAGTATATAATAATAACCATACCTCATCTTTTGTTATATTTGTAAATGTTTGTAGCGCTTTTGGACATAAAACAAGAAAACAATTTTTAAAAGATTTTATGGTGTGTGAACAATAAGAAGGCAGAGTTATCATTCTTGTCTTTGCAGATATGGTAAGTCTATACGTTATCTCATCTGCTTTTCAACAATTTCATAGAAGTTTGAAATAAAGATTGTACACCTTCTTCCGTTTATACTCAAGAATCCTGAGGAATTTGCATTTCTGACACTAATTGCATCAACCCCTGCATAACGGAAGACAGGCATGGATTCAACCTATCAGATATATTTCACGAAAACATGAAATCTCACTCACCCTTGAAAAGCACCCCAATATTGAAAATACAAAAACACACATGACATGACATGGCTCGGACAAAATCAATAACCATGCATCATCTGTATATTTCATAAATTCTCGGTTCCAAAAAAGCCAACCTTGGCTTGAAACCATACGTCATGTATCCTTAATAACGGTCAATTCGATATGACATTTATGCGTAGCCATCGTTAAAAAATACAGGTAAAAACAAATGTACAATCCATTTGCAATGCGTTTCTTTCCCGAACATTCTCCTCCTCATAATTGAGTAGTGCAGGCGAGGATGTGACTATGATGAGTACGATAAGAAAACATAATATGTCTGCTCGCAAGAAAACAAACACTACCTGTAATGTGAAGTCTCACTGGCAGACGTGTAAATTAGTGGCAATTTCTCCTTATGCATGCCGACGCATCTCTCTCGAATTGAATTCCCCTGGGGCGTAAGTGTTTGTGTTGATGAGCGGTAATGGAAGTCTAGCGATTTGAAGAGCCCCTGCTTCATGAAAATTCATGAGAACTGAAGGAGACAGAAGTTTAGCAAGCACTGAGGACTTGGAAAGGTAGGGAGGAGAAAAAATACACATAAGGACGTGGAAAATTATTTCTAAGATGTACGAAGCACGGTGGATGCCTACAGAAGGATCAGAAATAGCGAGAGGACTTAACTGAATGTTGGGATGAAATTACGCATATCAGCTGCTGGGTTAAAGAGGATAATTTCCTGCCTGGAACTATTTTTAAAAAAAGAGAGCAAAAAGCTTCATAATGAGTGTGAACACATTATCTCATATCCCTCAATGGAATATAAATTAATTTCATCGATGTGATTGCTTTTGAAGATCTAGTCGATTTGCTAGTAAGGATGGTTTTCCACCTCAATTCATTTTGGGAGTAAATAACACGTAAGACGTGTTTAAACTGATGGCGATCAACTTGCCATACATCGATAGGAATATCAGAAATGTTCCTTCACTTTCTTTTAAAGTGACTGGTGCAAAAGTTTAACATATTGATATCCATCTAGCTCCATAAAAAAAACCAGCTTCTATTTTCAAAATGGATTTCTAAAAGCCTTCACATTACCATTATACTCCTTTTTTGGTAGTTAAAAAGACTCTGTACCAGAATATCTAGCAAAAATTGTGTTTTCTATGCTGCATGGTACAGAGTTTATTAAGTACCAAAGGAGTATAATGGTAATGTGAAGGCTTTATTCCAGTCCATTTTGAAAAATAGAAATCCATTTTAAAAATAGAAATCCATTTGGAAATAGAAATCCATTTTGAAAATAGAAATCCATTTTGAAAATAGAAATCCATTTTGAAAATAGAAATCCATTTTGAAAAATAGAAATCCATTTTGAAAATAGAAATCTATTTTGAAAATAGAAAATCCATTTTGAAAATAGAAGCTGTTAAAAGTAGTAATCCATTCTAAAAAAATTAAAAAGCCTATTGATGAAGTATGAGTACAGAAAAAGGAAACAATACAACTGATTAAATTATAATGACAATGGAACAAAATAATACATCATAATGGCAGCGCAGGAAGCCCAGAGCCCCCTCCCCTTACAGAAACCTGTTCCGAAAGAATTATTCGTACAACAACTTCTACTACTTTTTTAAGACCACCTTTTATTACGGCAGCGCTTTCGCTCATGGAAATTGAGTTCCACTTTCCTGAAAATTGCACCCCCACTCCCAAGCTCCAGACCAGCCCACGCTACCATGATTGAAAAAATGCAAAATTCACAAAATGCAAAATTCACAAAAATAGTGATGCAAGTAACAAAAACCAGTTTTTGCACTAATGTGACTTCAAATTTTTCTTGAAGGCCTTGTAATTTTGATGTATATCGATAGGCCAAAAAAATCATAGTTAATAATCCAAAATTGCAATTTAATTTGAAGATCTTTACTTATAGAACCCCAAATTGCTGGGATTCCAGGGTCTTGCCCTCAAGTGCTTTATGGTGCCCTCGACACAGAAACAGTCACCACCCACAAAATTCTCCATTGTCATTGTATAATATATACTGTATATTTAGCTGTGATCAGTTCCATAGGTACATTATGCTGCCTTTTCATCTTAGGTTGATTTTTTATTTAATCTTTTCAAAATTGATAAACAAGGGTTCAATCTTTAAGTACTCACTTGTATTATATACTACAAATCAACATTGACCATGCATGGCTCACCATATGGGAAAGGGGGAACTTTCCCCCACCCCCACCCCCATCAAAATTAAATTGAATAATATTGATAATCATTATTATTATATTAATAATAATAGTAATAGTAATAATAATAGTGATAATAATATTAATAATAATACTAATAATAATAATAACGTAAGTAATAATAATAAAAAAATAATAATAATAATAATAATAATAATAATAATAATAATAATAATAATAATAATAATAATGATACTACTACTACTACTACTACTACTACTACTACTACTACTACTACTACTACTACTACTACTACTACTACTACTATAATACTACTACTGATAATATATAATAATAATAATAATAATAATAATAATAATAATAATAATAATAATAATAATAATAATAATAATAATATGTAATACAAATTACTAATCACTTCAACAAAAAAAGAATACAAACATGTCTCTGCATGCAAAGTCCTTCCATTATTCTCCAATTCGGTCGATGCCCCTAACAGGAGATTTCCCAAATTGGGGAGATTTTGTCATTAGAACCCAAATGCATCTTTCCAAACTAAATTTCCTAAAGAAATACATAACAGTAAAAAATGTTTAAGCCAAAGGTAGGAGAAAGGTAGAGAAAAATGCATGAGAAATTTTATAATTTTATTGGTGCAACAGAACAATGAAATCATTTTCCATTTTTTACACCAATGCAAATTTGACTTTCCCTAAAAATGTTAATCTTTAAAAATTCAGTGTCCAAAAAGTTTCTGAGGAGCAGATTTTGAACATTTTAGTCACCAACAAATTTCAAATTATACAGAAATATTAATTTCTATATTAATTGCAACAGATACAACTTTAGAATTACAGCAAAAAAATAAGCAAAAAATTTAGCAAAAAAATGTTAACGGAGTTTGAATTATGGTCATTGCGCATGTCTCACCATCCTAATCTAAGAGATCTCCCAATCGGGAAACATGAACGGAATTGATCCCAGCAAGCATCAGTGGTATCGAAAGGTATCTGTCATTTTTACGCGCTAAATCTTGCATACCTCAATGAATGAGTCACTTCTTTCATCATTTGTGTGATCGTCCTAGGCTTTCTATCACTACAAAAGATCTGATAAAACACCAGTTGATGTTTAGTGTGAAATGGTTGAAAATAGTTGTAATCCCCATTTACACCTACAACATGTCTTGTTGAAATGTTAAGGAAAATGAGAAATGAGACAAAAATTACTTCCTAAATTCCACAGGCATAGATCTTGAGACTTAAGAGGATTGGGATATTAGGCCAACCAAATACTTTAATATATAAACAGATCTAGATTAAGACTACTGTAGAAGGTTTGTACCCACATCCAGGGCATGGGAAGGGTCACCTATTGAGTGGGGGGAGGGAATCCTCCAAACAATTACCAGCTACAAATGGAAAAATTGTTGGTATATTAGTTTCCATCAACAGTTGCTGTTAATCAGAAACCCCTTCATTATTCAGGAAATTTTCTTTAATTACTGGAAAATTTCTTCATTTTTGGAAAATTTTCTTCATTTTCTAGGACAATTTTCTTTATTTAGGGGAATTTTTTCAATAAATTCCCACTTTACCTTTAACCGGGCAGAAAGCATGCAACCTAGAAGGTGAAATCTTCTTGAAGGATGAAGAAGGGGGGTAGTCTGCTTCCTGTTCCCTGCTCTATAGGCCTCTGCCCATCCTCACTTTCTCAATAATTGTAACTTTATCAATAATTGTAACTTTATCAATAATTGTTAATATATTTCTGAAAAAACTTTTCTTAGACTATTTGCTTGTTTGAAAAAATTTCTTCATGTAGTAAATGATAGTTAATACTAGATTCTTTTTACTACTTTCCTGATATATACATTGCTTTTTACACCACAACATCTAAGGAAAATCAAATGACTTTAAGGATATGATACTATAAACTAGTCTGGATTTCAGTCTTTTACATGGGTGGAATCACCCTTTTTTCGTTCAACAAAATGTTATTGTTATGTTTTTAAAGGTGATCTAATAAATCACATGCGTCCAAAGAGGGTGGGTCACCTATCACAAAAATAAATTCTTCAAGAAGTTATGAACACGCCTCTATCCCCAAAATTGACGATTTCTACACGTTACCATCGACAAATTCGTAGATGCAGTGATGGTATGCTGTACTGTACAGTTCTAACTCTACTGCTCTCTAGGGCGTATGAATCTGCTTGTCACTTTCCTGCAGGCACGTATCTTCAGAGTTCTACTGTCTTTCAATTTTAATTGCGCACAACACATACTGTACATGCATGTCATTTCAATATATTAATGTATACGCATTATGCGAAAATGCTGCATGCATCAACTTTGACATCATGAAGCGTCGAAAAGTAAAGACCGATATCGGGTCATATTTGTCTATGAAGAAATCCAATAGAAGGTAATTTTTATCACATTATCCCATAATCTAGTAATTTAGCATAAAACCCTTTAAATTTACATTTATGTGATATACTATCACGTATATACTCAAGGTGCTAGACCTAAATGACCTAGCCTTTGTAGGCCTAAGGCTTAACAGCGTTCAGAATTTAGTTTTCATGACAATTTTCTACTTTTCAATTGTTATAACTATAAATGGCAAAAATATATTAAGATATTTTTTCAACTATTTAATTCCATAAAAAACTATTATTTATTTTTTTCTTCTAATTATTCATCATTCATTAAAAATTGTATGGCAGCTGGTATGGGTC
>JAIGNY010001689.1:662500-665776 GCA_020152595.1 Chiridota heheva | reverse complement strand
CTGATTCATATATATTCAGTGACCTATATATATATATATATATATATATATATATATATATATATATATATATATATATATATATATATATATATATATATATATATATATATATATATATATATATATATATATATATATATATATATATATATATATATATATATATATATATATATATATATATATATATATATATATATATATATACATATATATATGTATATATATATATATATATATATATATATATATATATATATATATATATATATATATATATATATATATATATATATATATATATATATATATATATATATATATATATATATATATATATATATATATATATATATATATATATATATATATATGGGCTGTGGAAAGCATGAGGTTTATCGATCTGTTGTGGATAGTTTAACTGAAATTCGCAAGAAAAAACCTCAGTTTCGGTCTGTCTAGTGCTCCTTTAATTGAAGAGAATAAGGTTTTTAAATGAAGAGATTTTTACTTGGGAATGCATGTTATTCTAAATATTCCATTTTGTGTGAGGCACATTATTCAGCAAACAATTGCGGGGTGTGAGGGGCTCAACAACATCTCTGATGATATTATTGTCCATGGTACAAATGCAAAAGAGCATGATGAAAGGCTGTTCAAAGTGCTGGAAAAGATTAAGCAAGCAGGTTTGACACTAAACAAAGAGAAATATGAATTAAGAATGCCAGAGCTGATATTCATGGGTCACAAGTTGTCCAAAATGGGGATAGATGTAACCGAAGAGAAGGTAAGAGCTGTCAAAGAAGCTTGTGAACCCAAAACTAGTTCCGAGGTCCGTAGCTTCCTGGGTCTGGTCCAGTATTGTGCTAGATTTATCCCAGAACTAGCCCATGTTTCAGAACCATTACGAAGGTTGACTAAAAAGAATGAACCTTTTAGGTGGGGATCCGAACAACAAAATGCATTCGAAGCTCTGAAGCCAGGAAGCAGGCCCTTAGTAATTTAAAAACCTTGGGGTACTTTGATAAAAAGGCAAAGACCCAGATTATAGCTGACGCAGGACCAGTAGGCTTAGGCGCCGTACTGGTCCAAACCCAAAGTGGTCAAAACCGGGTAATATCCTATGCCAGTAGGAGTCTCACAGACGTAGAGAGAAGATACTCTCAAACCGAAAAGGAGGCGCTAGCTCTGGTCTGGGCATGCGAAAGGTTCCATACATACTTGTATAGTATCAGATTCGAGCTGCTTACAGACCACAAGCCCCATGAGTTTATATACTCAAAGAAGTCGAAACCTTCAGCTCGTGTAGCGCGGTGGGTATTACGCCTCCAGCCGTATGATTTCGTGGTGAAACATATTCCGGGTGAGACAAATATTGCTGATACATTGTCACGTTTGACGAAGCAAGAGCCAAAACCATATGACAATACCGAAAAGTATGTTAGGTTCATAGCAAAGAATGCTGCACCAAAGGCAATTTCAATGAGGGATATCAAAAACGAATCCAGTAAGGATAGGGAGATCAGTACCTTGAGGAAGTGCATCTTTTAAAAAACTGGGATGAATTACCAGCAAAATTCAAAACAGTTAGATATGAATTAGCAGTGGTTGGTAAAGTTGTCTTAAGAGGGACCAGAATTGTAATCCCCCAGAATTTGAGGGAGCAAGTGGTTGAACTCGCCCATGAGGGTGACCAGGGCATCGTGAAGTGCAAAGAAAGGCTCCGTTCCAAGGTGTGGTGGCCAGGGATAGACCGGCACATGGAAAACAAATGTAAATCCTGTCACGCGTGTCAGGTGGTCGGGCAGATGCCTCACCCTTAACCCGTTTCATCAACACCACTGCCCAGTGAACCATGGGTAGATTTGGCGGCCGACCTGCTAGGGCCGCTTCCTGATGGGAGATATATATTGGTTGTAGTTGACTATTATAGTAGATATTTTGAGGTCGATATTCCAAGATCAATTGTCTCTTCGAAACTCATCAATAGTTTAGAAAACATGTTTGCTACTCATGGGTACCCCGATTTCCTGAAAACAGATAATAGGGCAAATTTTGTCTCAAAGGAGTTTCAGGAATACTTACACAATTGTGGTGTAGAACATAGGCACACAACGCCACTTTGGCCACAAGCTAATGGGGAGGTGGAGAGACAAAATTGGACGTTATTAAAAACGCTGAAAATAGCCCAGCTTCACAAAGGAGACTGGGAAAAGGAACTCAGAACATTCCTTCTTGCATACCGGCCCACACCACAAAGCACGACTCGTAGTAGTCCGGCTGAACTCCAGTTCAAGAGGAAAGTGAAGACCAAACTTCCTCAGTGGAAAACCCCTTAGAGGGAAGTTGAAAACATACGTGATAGAGATAGGAAAATGAAGCAAAAAGGGAAGGAGAACGCCGATCAGGCAAGAAAGGCAAGGGTCAGTGACATAAAAAGGGGAGATAAAGTCTTGGTGCGCCAGTCCAAACAAAACAAATTAACGCCACCCTTCCATGAAATGCCTTTCGAGGTGGTTGACAAGTTTGGGGGCCAGGCTACAGTGCAGTCCCCAGAAGGAGTCCTGTATAAACGCAATGTAGCACATATGAAGAAACTTCATCCCGGGACAGGGGAATTGACACAGGAAATATCAAACGGGGCCGGGGAACTAAAAACTCCACCCAATTCCCAAGAGTGCCTAGATGAGGGAAACCCCAGGGAAATACCTGTTCATTCGCCCAAACCCCAGAGAATCCGTAGGCCACCCAAATCTTAAAAGATTTTCAGTGTTGAAATAAAATGAGAAAGAAAAAAGATATGTTTGTTTTAATGTAGTTTTCAGTTTAACCTTGTGTTCTCATTCGAAAAGGGGAGGGATGTTATGTATTTGGCCGTAATGTAGCTTTAATCCAAGCAACTACTCAGCTTCTTGTATAGGTAAATGCCGCCCTCGGGATCGCTTAACCTGGTAGTTAATAGATAAAGACGGGAACAAATTCGTTACATGTTTTTATCCTTATTTTGTGTGTTTAATCACGAATTCTTGAGATAGTATCTAAAAACTATTACTTGCTTTCACCTGTTTTTTAGTTACTGAATGAGGTTGTGACCTTGAGCTTTTTGTCTTAAAATATCTGGGACAATTCAAAGCTATATTAAAGCTTGTAGTAAAATATTGTGAAAATTAACAAAACAAATGAAAGTGTACACTCTTAGAAATAAAGTTCTAGAGACAAGAAGGTTCCAAATACGTAACAAGTTGGAACCTTTTTTCTTAAATAATTCTTAGA
>JAIGNY010001689.1:652500-655000 GCA_020152595.1 Chiridota heheva | reverse complement strand
CCTTGTTATGACAATGACATTCCTGACATGCAAAGCAATTAAAATATTTGTCTTACATGAAAGAAAAGTCAAGCAAAAGAGCACCTCGCCTCAAAAGAATGTGAATTAAAGTGAATTTTTATGTTCAAGTGAATGTGCAAACAGATTAGTGAAAAACATGTTGATATATTATTCCATTTAGGAGTTATTACTTTCCAATTATTTCATGAGTGTGGAAAAGTGATCAGTAAAGGATTAGAGTGTTATCAAAGTTGCACTTCTAAGACAATTTGTGTATATTTCTGTAAAAAATAGTTTTTCATTTTCTTATCTTATTAAGAATATTGGGTACATGATCAAATGGGCAAAGCATGTTCTTGTAATATACACCATCTAATTAATTCAACACAAATTGTTTCCAACAATAGAAAGAGGTTAGTAAAATTTCTTGGATGTGCAGCCATGAAATCACATTATTGAATTAAGGCTTACTGCATCAATCACTTTGCAGCACACTGTTGTGTGAATCTTTGAATTAAAGCTTACTTTATCAGTCACTTTGCAGCACACTGTTTTGTGAATCTCTGAATAAAGGCTTACAGCATTTAAAAAATTAAAAATCCAGAATATTGAAGGAGATCTTAAAGGAAACCTTAAATTACCAGTGCAATTTTTCCATTTGCAACCGGGAAACTTTGCCCCCTGAGAGGTAACCCTACGCCCTGCTCATACTTCTATGATTCCTAGAAAATGAGAGATGTTTATTATTGTTTTAATGGCCCACCCACAAAGTACACACTTATCGAAATGCAAATTTTATTCTCCTCACCCTTCCTCAACTTGTTTGCTTTGCCATTGAGCTGCCTTCTCCAATAAACCCACACATAGTAGAGAGTTCAAGATCAAATTTGACATCATTTGCGTTGTTCATGCAGAAAAAAAAAATTAAGATTTGGATAACCCAACATTAAACCTGATATCTAAATAGTATGTCCCTGATTAAACAATGGAGAGAACGAATAGTATTGGTACATGATAACATTTTAAAACAAAAAAGGGGTGGTGATTTCTCTACATGGGTTATAATCAAATGGTGTGCATGTATGCAAAGTAACTGCATACCCTCTCACCCTCTACCCAACTGATGCGCTTTAGCGTCAAACTCCCCCTCTCCTCCCCGCTCAGCCAATGCATACATTGCTTTATATGCGAAGGGCCATGGAATTCTGTGCTGAACAGTCCTTAAAACGTGTTTTTTTAGTTACAGCCGGTGGCGGCGCCAGGCACCACTACCTGGGGGTCAATTGACAAAAATGTTTTGTGGGATCACACCCTTGCCAAACGAAAGTAAACTGAATTGTGTCCCTGTCCCAATATCCATAAATACAAATATTTGAACGAATTAAGAATTCCCTCTTCACATTTTTTTTAGAAATTTAGTTAAGCCTCTGGTGACTTCTATGGGGAATTCAATTTAGAACTGCAAATCCCACCCCTGGGTATGACCACTCTTTAAAAACTTGTTGGTCTGAGTCAGCTGCTGTATTGTGCCCAAAGATTGTAAAATAAGAGAAGAGATGGTAGAAAATGGAGATTATCCTGACAATTAAAAAGTTACACAACGATCACATCTCCCTGATTTTGATGGCAATTCCTTTGTTATCTTGATTATTTTCAATATATTTATAACTGTCTAGCTAGTTATGCCTTAGTTGTACCTAGTACTTAAAAGATTATTTTCATCACAATTTAATAGTATTCCAACAAGGCTGCTTCTTTGCACATAGCGAGGTCCAACGCCCGTAGCCAGCATGGGGCGCGAGCATGGGGTACGGGGGAGGTATGTGGGCAGTTTCAAAGGTATGTGTCCCCTTGCAAAGTCAACGTGCTTGTGCCCCCCCCCCCTCCTCTGGTAAAAAATCCTGGCCTGGAGGTCCCCTTTGTACCAATGATACTGCAGCAATAACTGTTTTTATACAAACATGCCACAAATTATTTTCCTTACATAGTTACATAAAACATCTTTAGAATATTCACATTCACTCAGTGGCGTAGCCAGACGGGGACAAAGATCCTCCAACAAAAACTGATATTATTTACAGATAACAAGAAGAAAAAATAGTAAAGAATAAGCTGGGTATATATCTATCAAACTTGGTTATCGTTGACATTGTGCACTTCGTTGAAGCAACTATAACTCGAGGTCTTGTACTTTTTGAGATTAAAATGGCACAAAATCTTGCATAAACGCAGTTATTTGACCTACTACCCATGACCTTTAACCTTAAAATTATTTAATTTTGTTGTTAGAATGTTAAACTCTACCCAGATACCAAGTAATTCCCTTAAGAAATACAGCCATCACCAAAAACTGTTTTATTTGACCTGTGACCTTTGTACCTAAAAAAGTCAAAAATCGCATCTTTGACCCTTGACCATAATCACTGAAACAACTTATCAAATGTTCACATTTATCGTACCCTACTTTATGAAACCACCCACGTTACCACTCTTATTATTC
>JAIGNY010001689.1:457500-647500 GCA_020152595.1 Chiridota heheva | reverse complement strand
AAAATTGATTTTGTTATTGACACGTTGAAGAAAGTAGCGCAAAAATCAAGCCAAATCCCCCAAACTTTACTCGGGGATCGCCTTTAATTTGGATTCAGAAAGAAACATACAATGTCTGAAGACTGGATGTGGATTCGGGCCATCTGGTCCAATTTATACTGATATACGAGTTATAATTATTCTCACCAAGAAAATGATGGCCTTCTGAATAATTCTAAGACCCCTTAATTGCTTTTCACATTATTTTGGTCAGTAAACACTTAAATATATTCCCCTTCATCTGTTCATGATCAATTCAGTTGGCTAATCATGATCTATAAGTCTAAATCCTTCTGATTTCAAATAGTATGATCTGTAAATTGTCCAATTTGTGTTGTAGATTTTAGTATAGAATTGTTCTATTTTACCGAATTTTGGACCAAAATAACTTGAAATTTGAAGCTGTAAATCAGAAGAAAAAAGAAAAGAAAATGGGTCACCAGTAATTTTCAGACCCGTTAAAATTTTAAAAATTTCCGGTGGGCGGGAGGGGGGCGGGGCGGAGGAGGAGAGATTATTATATAAAGCTATATAAAGCTATACTGCTGTGCTACATGCTTCAAAAATATGACAGTTGGAAAGTGCCCCTGAGATCCTGTGCCGCCCCCAGATTCAAACATCTTCCGCCGCCTCTGCCACTGCTGACCAAGCTCCTGGCATTCACGGATTATACACTGCATGTAGTATTGCTAAATTTACATATCTGTATGCCAATATGTTATGTTGCAAAAAATACGTGTCATTTATAAAAAATTAAATGATTTTTTGCTGCTGGGGGCTTTATAACTTTTTAAGCTTGTTCAGCTTTGGGCCTCATAATCCGGCTCAGTCACCAGGCATGCTATGAAGATGCAACTTGACTATTCTTCACCCATCCCTGGCTTTTATTTTGTCCCACACTCAACTATTAGACTATGACATGCATATTTTGCTTTTATTTCAGCTGAATGGGTACCAACTGGGACAAAAGCAATTTTCCGATATTTCTCCTTTCAATTTTTCTGAATTCTGACCGCAGGATTTTCGAAAACAAAAAGGAACACCAGTTATATGAAAGGAATTGATTGGCATATTTAAGAACCTTGTTTTCTTCAAAATTTCCCGACTGCGGGTGGAGAAGTGAAAGGAGCCTGGTATGGCAGAATGCAAGGGAACTATGTCAAAATATCCCGTAGACCCGTTTTAGATAATTGTCCCTCCCTCCATTTAGATTATCTTTAAAAAATACTACGTGAAGGTGTGTTTTTCTTCTTTTTAAAGCTTTTAGAATAGGAACTTAAACTGTGCAAAATATTCAAGGATAAGTCAATTAGTTAAGAAGTCAAATATGAAAGAAGATAATAAGAAAATACAAATTGCAAAATAAATCGATCGAAAGTGTTGTTCAAAAAGAAATTAAATCTATTAAGTTTACAATTCTTTTTCTTCAGATTTACATATTGAATATTAAAAGTCAAATCTTTAAATTCCCAAAGCTATATTTTTGTATTTTGTTGCCACTTTACACTAACCCTGGCAGAATAAAGTTTTGAAAAACACTTTTCCATACTTTGTGGAAAAATTTGGTCTCCGGAAAGAAACAAATACACAATTTTCCTAAAATTTAGAATTAGATATCTGAGACAAGATATCAAAGTAGCTTTCTCAGATAGTGTTGGTTGTACATGTGTTAAGTTGATAGCAGTGTCTGACTCCCTGCTACCTGTCCACTGCACATAAGGCCGTGACAATTATGTCTCTGGCTTGTATTCTTGCAGCATCCCAGGATGTCAAAAAGCAACTGCATAACTTAGACCCTAACAAAGCCTCAGGTCCTGACCAAATACCACCTTGGTTTCTAAAAACACACGCTGATGACCTCTATGGTATTCTAACTGATCTCTTTCAAACTTCTGTCGATAATGGTACTATCCCTAACAAGTGGAAAGAAGCAAACATATGTAGCGTTTTAAAAAAAGTGATAAACAAAATCCAGCTAATTACAGACCTGTTTCCCTTACCTGCGTTTGTATTAAAATACTTGAGCATATAATCCACTCACATGTGATGAAATTCCTTGATGGGCATAATATCTTAACTGATTTACAACATGGCTTCCGTGCAAAAAGATTGACTGAAACACAACTTCTCTTAACAATAAATGATATCTCTAAGCAAATTGACCAAAATAGTAACGTCTCTATGGCTATTCTTGACTTCTCAAAAGCCTTGGTTAAAGTCCCACACCTGCGCCTGTTATCCAAACTTTCCGCCTGTGGCATTGATGGAAATCTCCTGGCCTGCTTTGCATCATTCCTCAACAAGCGCATCCAACGTGTTGTCTGTGATGGTGAAATATCTGATTCTAAACAAGTTTTATCCGGTGTACCACAAGGTACTGTTTTGGGTCCATTACTTTTCCTTTTATATGTAAATGACATCCCTGATAATATAAACAGCACAGTAAGACTGTTTGCTGATGACTGCCTTGTGTACAGAATCTGAATCTGAATCGGTTAAGTCAGCAAAAAACCTTCAAGAGGACATGAACGCCAACAATTGATAACCCCTCTGACCAACAAACCCTTCAAGATGATCTTAACAAACTTGAAAAATGGAAAAACAATGAATGGCAAATGAATTTCAACCCCTCTAAATGCTACATCTTGTCAATTTCCTCTAAGAAATGCTTTAAATCAACTGTTTATACCTTATGCAACCAGCCATTCAAACATGTCAACTCCCACCCATACCTAGGTGTTGAAATTGATAATAAACTTAGATAGGATAAATATATACATAACATAACCAAGAAAGCTAACTCTGTACGCGGCCTATTAAAACGTAACCTCTCAAACTGTCCCACCGACGGTAAATCCACTGCTTATAAAGCTCTAGTCAGGCCAGTACTTGAGTACGCATCAGCAGTCTGGGACCCCTATCACCAGTGCGATGTGGATAAACTTGAATCTATTCAAAGGAGAGCAGCCAGGTTTTGTAGGGCAGACTACTCTTATAAATCTAGTGTAAAAAACATGCTTCATAAATTAGATTGGCCCCTGCTAAAAACAAGAGGATTCAACACCCGGCTACATATGCTATATAAAATCAATAACAATCTTGTCGCCATCAATAAAGATGAACTTATCCCCACCGTCAGAACTAATACAAGAAATAATCATGACCTTAATTTCCAGGTTCCCTATGCTAAAAAGAATGTATATAAACACTCTTTCTTCCCTCACACACTAAAGGATTGGAATTCTTTACCGTCAGACATTGTACATGCACCAAGTCTCAACTGTTTCAAAGCTAAACCCACTAACACTTGTATTGCTAACTAGTTTTTATTTTTTTGTTTTTTTATTTTTTTACTCAAACTTTTTGCGCTCGGTTGGCGTTCATGTCCTCTTGAAGGATTTTTTGCCGACTTAACCGATTCAGATTCAGATGTCCATCCTGCCGTTTGTCTTTCTTTGATAACTGTTCTTCTCCACGTTGTTGTTGGTCGCCCTTTTTTAATCCTCATAGGCCACACATTACGAAGAGGGAATGATGGATACTGAATGACAGCAATGACATGGGAACCAGAAAAAATATCTGACTACTGAACAAATCATCTAATACCAGAGTACTTCTCCACTGCCAAGTCGATGTGCAACTGATACAGTCTTGATTACAAATTAAGGCTTACAAATGTATCTTGATTAAAGAGTTATTATAATATCAAATTTTTAAAAATATAGAATTTAAAATTAATTTTATTTTATTTTAAATAAATTGTTATTATTAATAAAGGAATTTGAATATCTTAAAGATTTAATTTTGCCCTTATATGCATGTTATGTTTTAAATTGTATTAACTTATGTAAGAAAAAAAAGTAGAAGAAAAATTATTCCAAGACAGTGCCAATTGCCATAGTATACACACACACACACACATAGGCTACGTGCATGTCTGGGTGTCTGAGGTAACTTACAACAAGTTACAGCTGTACTGCAGAGTGTATGGTGTGGCATGTGGTGTGTGTTAAAAACATTTCCTAATCATCCAGCTTTAAAGCCATGGAGAAATTAACTTTCACGCTTTTTATCGTTTTAGCGGTACAGGCAAGTTTTGTTTTGAACGCTGAGCAAGAAGAATGTCATAGTTTTGGAGATGGTCATGTTTATCCAGGAGAAACATTCAGGACGTCTGAACACATACTGCATACGAGTAAAGCTCAAAGTAAGTTCTGTAGTTGGATACCAATACCAGTAGCACAGGTGTTCCTATTGACAACCTATATACTTAATACACATATACAAAAGTAAGTCGCTTTTCTAACGCGACTTTCGAATCGTATATGAATATTCCTTTTTTCCACACTCACGAATCTTAATTACATTTTTTTACTCTAGGCCTAGGGCCTACTCGCATTTGCTGGAGACTCCCGTCTTCATTTATAAGCCACAGTATTTGTTAGTTTTTTCCAATGAGATGTACAAACGATGAATTTTCTACCCCATTACCGTCACGACAGTGTAGATGCCCAACAATTTGCTGCAAACTAAAGAAACGTTGCGATGACGTCATGAAGAAGCAGCACTTCAGTATTATTTTGACAATAACGAACCGGGTATGTATAATTCATTACCAGATAAAAATTCCTGTTGATATAATTGGTCCAGGGTTAGAAAACATTGGTTTCATAAAATTTAGACATTCAATACGGGTGGAAGAGGGATTACATGTACACAAAAATTAAAGACATTATAATGGAGGGTATGTGCTTCTTTTTCAGGAAGCTATTAAAGGAATTTGTATAGATATGGACCAGCAACATCTTGTAGGCCTACTAGGGTTTGCACTAGCTTTGGATTTTTGGTAGGGAAATCCCCTACCATCAATTTTTTTTTGTAGGGATTTTGGATTTTTGGTAGGGAAAATCCCTACCATCATTTTTTTTTTGTAGGGATTTCACAATTTATGAGGGGAACATGTTTTTCTATAGAATATTTTTACCTCAGATAGAAACCTTTTTATTAAAGAAAACACTTTAGATTGGCTGTTGTGATTTGTAATGTTTTATTCATAACAAAAAGTAATAACTTTATATATCTTCAAGGCACCTGCAAAATTAGAACTTTGAATGAAATATGAGAGAGTGGAACAACTTGCAAGAGGGTGATTATTTTGATTAGGGTACACAATGTGTTGAATGTGTTCTAATCCTTTTTAATATGAAAATACACCTGAAAAATGTATCTACATATTAGAATCAATTTACGAAAAAGAAAAAATTCCACAGGGTATTCAAATGAGAGGTTAATGTGTAAACCATGTGTAAACGTTTGGTGTCCCCTTCTAACATACTTTCATTGATTTAGCTATATTCATATTTTTTATATGGCTGGAAACATGGTGTACAATTTATGAATCTAATTTTTGATCAAATGACATAAAATGGCTCCCTCATAAAAACAATCTCCCAAGATGCAAACGTAAAAAAAACATCATCAAAAGTAAGTTGCATAACAGGATTCAGTTCAACACTTGTCAGCCCAATACCTTCTTTCTTTCATTCCTTTCCATCTAATTCAAAGCCTTTTCATACCCAAACTCTTTGTAGTCAACTCCCTCAGTACAAATAAACATCTGCCAATCCAATAACCTGGTGCTCATCCTGTTACGTAACTTATTTTTGATGAGCTTTTGCAAGCTGAACCCTCGCCTGCACTCAGCATTAGATACTGGAATTACAAGTCCTAATTTGAACAGGGTGGATATGTTAGGGAATGAACTTGCATATTCAGAAATGACAGTTTCAGCAATTTTTGGAAATGAAAGCTTTTGATAATTATTTTGTACTAGCCTTTTAAACAAAGGAAATTCCTCTTTTGTACATTCAGGATTTACCAATCCTTTGTAATGTTGAGTAAGGCAGTCAACATATTGATCTTCTTTGTTTTGTCTTGCAGCTTCATTATCTGCTTGGATCTTTGACATAGATTTTCTACCCTCCACCTCAGTCATCTCTTCAGTATCATCAATGTCAAGATCTTGTACCTCCATTCCTTCAACATCTAAGTCAATATCACCACCACCCTTTTCTTTAGTCGATTTTGAGTTGGACTTTGGAAATAAGAATGATGGGCACAGCACCTGGAAAGCTTGCATGACAGCAAGGTCATTTGGTGAAAACCTACTCTCAATATTGGCAGTAATATTTGAAAGAAATGATTCCTTAATACTCTCAAACTCTTTTTGTTGGGATTTTAATTCAAGCAAATAAATACCTTTGTATTCAACCATTCCATCTTTGTCATTTTCATTTTTTGACTCTCTCGTTTTTGACTGCAATGCCCTAGTGCCCCCTTGCCTGTGTTTGATCCCTCTAAGAATTTCTTGGACATATGCCCCATCAGTAGTTGATAAATCCTTTAAAAAGTCTAGGGTCACTTTAATCATCTTTACTGCTGTAGCACTCTCAATTTCCCTTTTTTGAAAAATTGTGCTTAGTGTTGTGATGCAGCTTAGCACTTCTCGCATCATTGCAATAGTTAAGAGTGCTTTCTTGGTGGCAAAGTAAGGGTGGAGACCCTTAGCAACTGGGTCGTTTGTGGCATCTTCTTCCAGTACCATTAGTATAGAAGGATAGGATATAAACAATGTTCTTACAGTGTTGTGCATACTCAACCATCGCACCTGTTGTGATGCAGCAAGCTGTACATGCTGTTTGGCCTCATCTTCAAGCAGATCTTGCACCTCCTTCAACTTGTGCATCCTTGTTGGGGATGACCTAAAATAAGAAAAGAGCCCAGACAGATTGTTCTGAATTTGCTCAAGAAATCCAATACCTACACTTGCCTGACTAGTTGCAAGTGCCAGGTGGTGGGCCACACAATGTACCGCCACTAAATCTGCGCATTCTGCTCTCAATTTTTCACTTACATTATTTATTCGCCCTGTCATTACACTAGCACCATCACTGCAGAACCCCTTGATTTTTGCAAAGGGTATTCCCTGATCTTTACAGACCTCTTTCATCTTGGAAAAGACACCATCTGCAGTCCTATTTACAATATCCACATTTTTAACAAAATGTGTTTCTGATCTTCCATGATTCAATAGCTTTGTTTACAGTACCAATTTATGGGACACACTGACATCTGTTGACTCATCCACCATGATGCTAATGAAATCAAGAGTCTTTGTACTTCTCCTTGATCTGGTCCGTTATCATATCAGTGATGGATTCCAGAAACTCATTTTTGGACACTTTGTATTATTATTTGAAAATATTGTACAAACTTTGTTAACGTGGAAATATTCAAGTAAGATTGCTCGTATTTAATATTATTTACATAGCTTGCATGAGCATGTCTGGGCACTGTGTTGAAGCCGTGTGTACTACTACGAATTTATGTATGGGATCTTCCCCGGTAAAATTGCGCGACCATCCCGCATTTTTTTTTTTTTTTTTGCAGGATTTCGTGTTTTAGTGTGCGATTCTCGCAATCGCGCTGCTAATGCAAACCCTGTCTTGTACTAATTATTATTCATTTTTTTTACAATAAAGGCTGTAACACACCAAACGCGATGCGGTGAGCGATTTTTTAAACAAAATTGATTAAAACAAAGGAAAAGAAACATTTTGACCTCTTGTTTTCAGAGAAGCATTGTCATCACATGGCTATTCAGATGATAACTGAAAAATGATTGAAAGGGCCTTTCTACGCCCATTAAAGCAAAATTCGCATCGCGACAGAAAATCGCGCCCCACTAAAGCGAATTTTTAGACAGTTTGAACAAAAAGCCTTTCAAATAATTTTCCGGTATCATCAGAAAACCTCAATTGTAAACTTTATCGTGTGTGAGCAAAAAGTCAAAGCATCTTATAATATTTGTTTCCTGTGTGATTATCTAAAAAATCGCTGCATCGCGTTCGGTTTGTTACGGCCTTATGACCACAAAGATAATCTCTTTTTTCATTGTTGTATGGATATGCCCAAAGGTAAACCAGCTTCTGGTCATCAATGGGCACAAGGAAAATAGCCAGGCTATAATAACAAGCCATTATTAATATGACATTAAATAACTTCTGCGAAAGTTTGTTAGATGTACTTACTAGGGCCCAAGATAATGATTTTAGAATATCTGTCATTTGTGCAGGCAGGGAAAGTACACTTTTGGGGTAAATTTGTCTCATTTGACCAAATGTTTGGATGAGTATTATGCGCTTATACCACCCCCATGCAGTTGGAGCCTTGTAAAAAATGCATATTAAAATGAGTGCAGTGACAAAGGTCATCAAACTTCATAATGGAATTGTATCTATTACATTGATGTTAAAATGATTTGTGACATGCTAACAGAAGTTAAAATACAGCAAAATTCATTTCCAGATGACAAGCCCAACAATTGACAGACTACATATGGTTTAGATCCTTTTCCACTCTTGGGATACCATCCAGTTTCTTGACATAAACATTTTCTTGACCCATACTTTTTAAAATAAGTATAAGAACAATACTTGTTTTGTCTTCTTTTTTTCAAATTTCGATTGTGATGTATCTTGCATCAATATTTGCAAAAAAAGAATGTGCAAAAAATATGTTTCAAATAATTTATTTTCTCACAGGATAATATTTATCCAAATTATTCTGTGTGACATGATATGATGGAGATACTGATAAGAGGCTCATACTTTAATCACATGTCTGTACCTCTTAAGTTGGTGGTAAGACACCCACATCTCATGCCAGTATCATCCAGTTAAAATTGTCTATTTAAACTAAAACTTGGCAATAAGACCCCAAGTCATAGTGTACAGCTCAGCAGCGGATATGCTCGGATGTGGGGTAATGGCATATCAGAAATCGAAAGCCGATATGTCCCAGAAAGTAGAATTGCAACACTTCGGTTGCCAGCGTCTGTTTGAGTTTACCTTGCTTCAGAGCCCTCGGATTATTACCTTCTTCGCTGCTATCTACCCAACCAACAAGTTTAATTTTGTTGTCCTTTGAATCCAACACCAAATCCTCTTGGATTTTGGTCTCGTCGTGGATTAGAATGTCAGCTTTTCCATCCAAGGTCATTTTAGCATCTTTTGCACATTCATACATCCAGCAGAAGACGTCACTCTGACTAAATTTTTGTAACGTCTGAGGTGCCTTCCAGATGGTAGAATTGACTTTTTGCTGTCCTTTAGATCTTCATAATTATGAGGGCTTCGAACCCACAGTGATAAACAGAGACTTGTTATACGCTTATCCCAACGTCGTGCTGTAGCAGACTTTGCTTTTAGAATATCTTGCTAAGAATTTTCATTTCGTCTGTTGCATTGGGGAAACATTGGTCTAAAATTGCTGTCAAGTCGGCGTTGTCATCATCATCTACTTCAACCTTATATGATTGGTTTAACGAGTATAGTCTTTGGCAAGATAAGCAAACTTTAGTGTTAGACTCTCAAGTGGTAACTTGTTTGCAACAATTTGAGCGCGCAACGTCTTTTTTGCTTATGGAACCTTTTTGTATCCTTTCCTTTATATAACGTTTTTTCTCAATGAGCATTGTTTTAATACATGGAAATCCGCTGCAAAGCAATATTCTATCAACAATAGCTAAGATTCGCAGCAAACTAGCTTTCGGTGGATTAAAGCTATGATCTAATCTCAGCTTACCGAGGTCTACTTTGCGGTCTCTAAGCCAAAGCTCCCACTCTGTATCATAAATCTTGACAATTACAGCACCATATTGCCGTTAGCTACAACACCAGTGAAAACACATATTGTTAAGGTTTCCTCGAAAGGTAACAAAAAAGTGTTGCCAGGTATGAAATTTTTCAAGTCGTTAAGAGTACACTCTTCTTTTGGTTCCTTATTTTCTTTTTCCAACATGCTAATGCCTGTATACACAGTTTCTTTTTTGTCCCCTCGTTGACTACGTTTTCGTTTAATTTAGGAAAGAGTTGTTTAAAAAAGACAGCTAATTCAGCTTTACTTATTCGGCAAGCAGGCACACTGCGTCAAAATTCTTCTTCAAAGTTCCGCAAGATGACTTTACGCGTCTCATCTTCATTAATTTGTCTTGCGATCCTATATAAGAAGCAGGATAATACGATAATCAGACTGTCAAAGCAAGAACTTATGATGGGCCCCTCCAATTTTGTTATTTTCCCTGAAGTTTGCAGTAGAGGCAAAGATATATTTTCCCATTTTGTATCAATATATCTTAATGATATTGTAGTTTTGAATAACATATAAGCCTAAGCACATGGACAGATGGACAGAAAACCCTTTGTTGGAAGTAGCTCTTAGCACGGGGGCAGAAAATGAAATGAGGGCACTTGTTTGACATTGATTGAGGGATACTTTTCATTTTAAAAAATTGGACACTTTTTTCCGTTTTTAAAAAATTAAGGGGGGTGGGGTTGGGAGGGAACGTTCCTCCTGGCTTTTTGTTCCTATACACATATGGTTTGAGAATATATATATAGGCGAGATTTTTCCTCCCACTTCTTTCCAAATGTATACTTTGATTTAAAGGTAGATTTTTTGTATCTTAACGTAGGTTTATAATTCCCCCCCCCATCCCCCACTTTCGACTCTTCCCCTACTTTCAGAGGGAAAATCCCACTATGTGTTTTAGAATTGGGAGTCAGGACCAATGTTGGCAATTGCCTATTGGGCAAATAGGTAAAAGGCCTAGGCCTATTTTTGAATATTATTGGAGGCCATGCCCTTCCCACCACGACCCCGTGGCCCATGGAAAATATCACTTTTTAATTCTTTTAAATAAATACTAAACGTATGTTGCATCTTCTAAGTACTATGTGTATTTCTATTCGTTTTCAAACTTCAAGAATGACTTAGAATAATTTCTTAAATTTTGTAAAAGGGCACCTCCTGTCCCGGTCCACTCTCAACTTTCAAATGGGCACCTCCTTTCCACCAAAACCCTATTCAACTCTGGTATCGACATCACAGTCACCCCCCATCGTTCCCTAAACTCCAGCAAAGGCGTCATACGCACCCGCGATCTTGCGTACATGACCGATGACGACCTCCAAGAAGAACTAGCTAACCAACATGTAACCGAAGCCCGTCGTCTCGTTCTAAAGAGAGACGGAGCCGAAACTCCCACCAACACCATATTTCTCACTTTCGCAACTCCAACTCTCCTCCCACATCATTGCCGGCTACCTGAGAATCCAGGTCGCCCCTTATATTCCTAACCCTTTACGTTGCTACAATTGTCAGAGGTATGGCCACGGAAAAACTCCTGCCACAGCCAAGCGCTGTGGTAACTCGGAGCCCCGACCATGACAACACCTCCTGCACCAACCCCACTCTGCACAAATTGTGACGGTAAACACCCAGCAAACCATCCCTCCTTCTCGAAAGACTGTCCCACCTGGCTTCAGGAAAAACAAATAACTAAACTTAAAACCCTTAACCCCAACATAACCTACCTGAGGCCAGGAAACAATTCCTCGCTTCCTTAACTCCAAACCTTCCTACTCAAACGTAGTCTCCTCTAACTCTAATTCCGCCCCAAACACAACTAACACAACAAAACTAACTCCCATGCCCAAACCGACCTCACCTGGCTCTTCTTACCTAGTCCTAAGCCCATCACCATTTCCAACAACCCAATCACACCCAATACCCACACCACCTCCACCACCACTTCTCTCCTCAACCCCCTTCCTACTCTAAAGCCCCTACCGCCCCTACACCAACTCCACTAATACCTTCATACATCAAGCTAAAACCAGCCAAGCAAACAACCAACAAACCAACAAATCAACCAGCAAACAACCAACCAAAAACAACCAATCAACAAACAACCTATCAACAAACAACCAATCAACAAACAACCCACCTCCCAAACCCACACTGAAGAGAGTATGGATTGTTCGATTACGAACACACCGATCATACTTCTCGTCCAATTTTCAAAAACAATCGCTCCCAAAGAAACAAATCCAAAGAAAAAACAAGTGAACTCAGACCCAGCAGATCTTCCTCCAGATAACCCCCCGCCTCCTTTATGGCATACACCACAATCAATTACAATAACACCCACAACATCATACAATGGAACATTAGGAGCCTTAAGGCCAATTCTGAAGAAATCGACCTTCTGGCCTCCACCTTCAACCCGGTCGTCTTCTGCCTACAAGAAACTTTCTTGAAAACCACCACCATTACTCCCTTAACAACTTTGCTTGCTATCACAAACATCAAGTGGATGCTGACAGGGCCTGTGGTGGCGTCTCCATTCTCGTTAGACACGATATCCCACACAGCCCTGTTCGTGTGCACACCGACCTTCAGGCCATCTGTATTTCTATCTCCCTCCACAAAACTTTCACTCTCTGCAATATCTATCTCCTCCCAACACCAACATTCAACCAACCAGCCTTAACAACCTCATCTCTCAGCTTCCCACCCCCTTCATCCTTCTTGGTGACTTCAACGCTCACAACCCTCTGTGGGGCTCTAATACCACCACCCCTAGAGGCAAGTTCATCGAAAACGCTCCGTCAGCACAGCCTGTCCTTACTGAACACTAACTCCCCGACCTACCTTCATCCTGCCACAGGCTCTCTCACCTGTATTGACCTGTCTATCTGTTCCCCTAACCTCCTCCTGACTTTAGTTGGAGAGTCACTGCTGACCTCTGTGGTAGTGATCATTACCCTCTTCTTATACACTCCAATCTTCAAATCCCCACTGAGCACACCCCCAACTGGAACCTCGACAAGGCTGACTGGTCCCTTTTGAAACCCTCTGTGACTCACACCTCTCCCCCATCTTCTCGAGGATGAGGATCCCATGTCTAACTTCAGTAATATCCTTATCAACATCGCCACCTGCTCAATTCCCAAAACCTCCAAACCCCCAAATCATCCCCCCCAACCCCTGGTTCTCAGATGACTGCAAAACCGCCATCAAGAACAGGAAAAGAGCCCTCAGGAACTTTAAAACTAACCCACCACCCATAACCTTAACCTCTTTCGCATCAGCCGTGCAAGGCCAGACGCACTATCAAGGACAGTAAAACCAACACTTGGAACAACTTTATCTCTTCTCTCACCACCAACACCCCCACTAAGAAGATTTGGAGAATGGTTAACAGCTTCCACGGCAGAGTAGGCAAATCTTCCATCTCCCATCTCTCTTGGAATGGAGACCTTCTCACCGCAAAAAAAGACATCGTTGACCACCTCGCCGCCTCTTTCAGCAACATCTCGGCCTCGACCAACTACTCCAATGCTTTCAAAATCAAAAGCTTGGATGAAGCCCGGAGAATCACTTTTCCCTCTGACAACTCCGAAAGCTACAACACCCCTCTCACCCTTTCTGAATTAAACCAAGCCATCAGCGACGCTGGCTGCACCTCCAAGGGCCCAGATAACATCCCCTATCAGTTTCTGAAACACCTCCCCATCAAAGCCACCACTACCCTACTCACCATCTTCAACCACATTTGGTCCTCACACTCCTTTCCCCTATCTGGAGGACAGCTATTGTCATCCCCGTCCTTAAACCGGGAAGGATAGCACCGACCCCACCAGCTACCGACCCATCGCCCTTACTTGCTGTCTCTGTAAAATTATGGAAAAGATCATTAATCAGAGACTAAACTGGTTCCTCGAGACCAACAGAATCCTCTCTCCTCACCAAAGCGGCTTCCAAAAACGCCGCAATACCTAGACCAGTTAATTACGCCGACACCGCTATCCGGGAATCCTTTGCAAAAAGGAACACCTCATTGCCATATTTTTGACCTCGAGAAAGCTTTCGACACTACTTGGAAATACGGCATTACCCGAAACTTCACACCATTGGCCTCAGAGGCCACCTCCCCATCTTTATTCAAAACTTCCTCTCACCCAGGCAGTTCCAAGTTCGTATTGGCCACACCCTCTCAAGCCGTACCCCAAGAAGAGGGGCGCCCCCAAGGCAGCATCCTCTCCCCACTCTCTTCAACCTGAGCATTAATGACATCGGGAATGACCTTGGCCCCAGCATCAAACGTACCCTCTACGTGGATGACTTCACCATCTTCTACTCCTCCCCTAGCTTTCCTATTGTTGAAAATAGGCTTCAAACCAGCCTCAATCAGCTGCAAGTCTGGAGCAACAATAACGGTTTTAGATTCTCCAAAGACAAGACAGTCTGCATGCACTTTTGTCATTTCAACAACCTCCACCCCAACCCGAACTTTGTGCTCAATGGGAATCGCATCCCTAAAGTTGAAAACACAAAGTTCCTTGGTCTAACTCTAGACCCCAAGCTCACCTACAAGCCACACATCACCAACCTGAAACTAAAATGCAATAGCTCCCTCAACCTCCTCCGACTGCTCTCCAACACTACTTGGGGAGCGAACCGCTATGCTCTCCTCAAAATTTTCAGGCTCACCATTCGTGCCAAGCTTGACTATGGCAATATTGTTTACTGTGTCGCTCACAACTCATACCTCAACCACATTAACACCATCCAAAATGAAGCCCTCAGGCTTTGTCTAGGAGCCTACAGGACCTCCCCAATCACTAGCCTTCATGTTGAAGCCAACGAACCCCCTTTCTACTTAGATGTAAAAGCTTAGCCTCTCCTATGCTTTTAGAGTCCTCACCAACACTCAGAACCCTGTTTACAACCTCATTAGGTACCCCAATTTCTCCTCCCTCTTTGATAGGACTAAAACCCTATCGCCCCCCTTCAGCTTACGCATTAAATCAGACCTCTTTCAACTTGGCTTCAACCCCGCCACTCTCGGCACCTATTCCTGGCCCACTTTTCCGCCTTGGGCCACCCCCCTTCCTTCTGTCCACCTAGACCTCTCCACTTATAACAAAACTCAAACTCACCCTAATCTCTTCATCAATCTCCATAACCAAATCAAAGACCAACTCTCAAATTACACCTCTATCTATACTGATGGCTCCAAGGAAGGCAACAAGACAGCTGCTGCTGCCATCATCCAAGACATCACCCTCAGTAGCAGACTTCCTGACCACTCATCCATCTTTTCAGCCGAGGCTAAGGCCATTCTCCTCGCCCTCAACTTTATTGAGTACTCTCCTCTTAGTCACTTTGCCATTTTCTCTGACTCAAAGGCTGTTCTTACTTCATTACTCAATCTTAAATGGGATAACCTCACCTGCCACCTCCTCCTCCGAAACTCTTTTCTCCCACCCTCTGCAGGAAAAGTGTTCTTTTCTTCTGGATACCCAGCCATGTTGGCATCCCTGGCAATGACAGGGCTGATACAGCCGCTAAGCTTGCCCTTAACCTCCTCCCTTCCCCTTTTCCCAAAACCTCTCTGACATCAAACCGCTTATCGCTTCTCTTGTTCGTGACCGCTGGCAAACCTTATGGAACTTCCAAATTGATAACAAACTCCATGTTATCCAGCCCACAATCCCGATCAAATCCACCATCAACAACCTTTCTCGTATCGACAACGTTCATATTACCCGTCTTAGAATTGGTCACACCCACCTCACTCACTCCCACCTCCTTATTGGTTCCCCCCCACCCCTCTGTAACAATTGCCACTGCATCCTTACAATCCAACACGTTCTCCTTGCTTGCCCCTGTACAACCTTCCCAGAGCTTCTCTCTCCCCACAACTCAATTGCTGAGTTCTTCCAAAAATCCTCCAGATAAAATAGTCTCCTTCCTTCAGCATGCATCCCTCTACAACCATATTTAATCCTCCTCTTCCACCCCCTCTCTACTCTGTTTTTAGTTTTACCCATGCACCTCCTCTCTCGATCACAGCTTTCTGGCTTTTGTTCTTGAATTTCTCTCATTCTTCCCCTGGTCTCTTTCCTTACTACCTCTAAAATGATCTGACCTCTCAGGCACAATTTGACCTTCGTTGTCGTGGTGCCGTTAAGACCTCATCAAACAAACAAACAAACATTTCCACCTTCGCCCCTTACTCTATGACAAGGGAAGTGGCCCCCCTTGCCCCAGTGATCTCGGTATCGTTGCCTATGTAGCAAAGGCTTAGTCATAAGGCCCCAGGTCTTGGGGGCCCATCAAAAGAAGGTGTGTAAAATAAAATGCATGCTCTAAAATCATTTTGAAAAAGAGAGGTACAAATATCTACGAGAGAAACAAAATTCAAAATTACAATTTCCGTCATTTTGGTTTGCAAGTTATGCATAATTTCCAGACAGTCAAGTTTGCGGAAATATAACGAAGTATACATCAAGGATAATGTCATTAAGAAGTCATAATTCATATTTACAAAGGGCCCAGTCAGTTATAAAATAGGGCCCACCAAAAAAAGATAAATACCGTATTTTCTTTAATAAACGCCCCCCTCTAAAAAACGCCCCCCCCCGTAATTTTTCATACTTTCAGGATGTAACAACGTACGTTTAACTTACCGAATGTGACTTGAAAAGGCTGTAAGTCGAACGTAACCAAGTGGAAAATATGCAAAGAGTATATTCCATTAATAATCCATGCACAATAATGCTAAAAACACAAAAATCGCTTGAAGAAACTAATATCATAGGCCTAAAAGAAATTGCCGTTCTTTTGTAAGTTACATTTTTTTTTTCATACTTTACCCTCGAATAAACGCCCCCCTGTTTTCCAAATGCAACGCCCCGGGGGCGTTTATTAGAGAAAATACGGTAGGTTGTTTGTTTCCATCCCTTGCTATCATAATGCATGACATTGTTAAATCATATGTTAAGCCCACAAAAAGATATATAGAATGGGCTTTCATTTCTGATTGGAATCATACAGTACATGAGCCTAGTATTCAAAAAATAATTTGAATTGGTGTGTGCAGTAAGCGACACCAACAATTGTAGGCAGTATCTACTTTTAGTTAACAAGAAAGTCAAGTGTTACACTTTATTTTAGACAAATATATCTTAAAGTTCATATATACTAACTAACAGTAAACAACGGATCTCTTTGAGTTCATATACACATTTTAAAGCTCGTGTTTGAATTGTCAACTTTCGACCAATCGGGTCGAATTTCATTTGTGTTCACCATGATGTCTTTCATTTGTGTTCACCATGATGTCATCGTAATCTTCGGTTCGTTCTTGTCAAAATAATACTGAAGTGCTGCTTCTTCATGACGTCATCGCAACGTTTCTTTACTTTGCAGCAAATTGTCGGGCATTTACACTGTCGTGACGGTAATGGGGTAGAAAATTCATCATTTGTACATCTCATTGAAAAAAACTAACAAATATTGTGGCTTATATACAAAGAACGGAGTTTTTAGCAAATGTGAATAGAGTAAAAAAGTGTAATTTAGATTCGCGAGTGGTCAAAAAAAGGAATTTCCATATATGGTCTGAAAGTCGAGTTAGAAAGTGACTTGCCTTTTTATATATATGTATTAAGTATATAGGTAGCCATAATGCTAGGAACACCTGTGCTCAGTAGTAGGGCCTAACTACTGTAGCCTGTGTAGGCTACAGACTTGGTCTGTGTGGGAAGTCTAGTCAATTGTGCTGTACTTGTGTTTCAAGCCTCACGTTTCTCTTAATATGCATATAAACTAATATGCATTTAAGGTAATATGCATTTAAACTTTAAGGTCACCTTGCCTTTTAAGTCGCCACAGTGAGCAGGGAATAAGTGATGAAATGGGCATGTTTAAATCAGAAGGTCTCCAATGTCCTTTCAAAATAAAAACAAAGTTATTGACAGCCATTGTCAATTAAACAAGTTTTGAACAATTATAAAAAAATAGTAAAAATACTCAATTAATGATGTTAATTTTTATTTTCAGAATAATGACACTACCCTTTAACTTATGCAGTACTACCCCTTTAACCTATGACACGCCACCCCAACCTAAGAAAGTGTAGTATTTGAACCTATGAAACCTACACCTTTAACCATGTCACCCCTTTAACCAATATCCCCTACTTTTTTACCTTATGAAGATATCTCTTACCTTAATTTCATGACTTCTCTGGTCTCTTTAACATTTCTCCAGCACTTGAACTCATAATCCTCATCCCTTAACATGTAGAATGCATTTCACCATACTACCTTTAGGTCGTCTGCCTTAAGTTCGCCACCCCCATTACATTTTACGTTAGTACTAGCATTAGGCCTATTGTTGCTAATATTTTCCTTCATAAAGAGTACATTTTCGGCCAAAATGTACATGATTTTTGAAACTTATCTAAACAAGTGTCTCTTCCACGAATAAATGTTTACAGTACTGATGCGAGCAGTTTGACAATTGCACTGGTAATATTAACGCTCTTGAAGCGCCGATAAAACGCCGGTAAATGGTAACCCATTCTCAAAGCTAAAAACGTGGTATTATCATGCTTCCCTCTACAACCCTATTTAATTCTCCTCTTTCACCCCCTCTCTACTTTGTTTTTGTTTCAACCATGCACCTCCCCTCCGGAGCACAGCTTTCTGACTTTTTGTTCTTGAATTTCTCTCATTCTCCCCCTGTTTCCTCCCCTTCCTACCTCTAGAATGATCTGACCTCTCAGGCACAATTTGACCCTCGTTGTCGTGGTGCCGTTAAGCCCTCATCAAACAAATAAACAAACAGTAGTTTTTATAAAACTTGCGATTTAATTTTTAAATTTAAAGTTACTATCACGAGCGTTATTTTTAAATCACAACTCTTACTGTATTTCTTTCAGCGAGGAAAGTCCTCGGTCTACTGTGTGTAATATTTAATGTCTGCACTCGTACCGAACCTGCAAATTTCTTTAGTTGAGATAATACTTTTAAACTGATGCAAATTGCCGTTTTAAGCAAAATTAAGTATTTCATTTCCTGTGTCTTTTCAAAGGACACAGTTTAGCCCACAATAAATTGGTAGCGACAATGCAGAGTGTAGCACAGAGATTTTCGATCATTATTTATTTTCAATAAGTTTAACAAAAAATTACAAGCTGAGAAGTAAGGAACCGTGGCCCCAATGCAACTTGTGTCTGCACTATCGGGGCGGGCACGGCCATATTTTATAAATCATAAAATAAAAATTGAATAAATTGATATAAACTAAAACTAAATGATAACCAAAATAAAAAGGATTGGTGCAATAACAATAAACAAGTTTTATTCCAAAATATATAGTATTCCAAATAGTCGGGTAAGATTTTAACTCGTGAAATATTTCCACCAAAATATTAAGAATCGTTGTCAAAAACTGTTTAATATGTAGTTCCATATACAGTAAACGTGAAACGCAAAAGAAAAGAATAGAACAAATAATAAAATGAGAACAAATACAATTCTGAACTACGCACTCTTTGCTCAGTGTAGATGTTGAAAAGAACGCATCAAAATCTATGTCTGAAAGTTCAATATCAGCGACATAAGTAAACAGAACCACATATTGCTCCCACTATTTGATAAGCCCAGGTGCAGAGTTATTTCTTTATAAATTAGATTGTGCGAAAATGTCTTTTATTTCCTTCCAACAGGAATATTATAATTCTTACCCGAAACTTACAACTTTAAACTTCAATAACATTATTCTCTATGAAACACATACTGCAAAAATACGGCAAACTTCTAAAGAATTCTAAATAATGCCACTGCCCCATTCCCAGCACCTTTGACAGATTTGTTTCACGATTGACACCAGCTGCGTCTGGACTTTGGCCTAGCGCAGTCCAATTGATTAAGATTGGTTCATTTAAAGGGGAATATTCTTATTTAAAGGAAAATACTTACAAAGGTATATGTCCCCTCCCGATTTTCATGTTGTCTTTTAAATATTTGAAGTCTAAAGACATAAACTTGAGTTTGGTGGTTATAGGTAATCGCTCTTAACCACAGCGGTTAACACCAATTTGGAGAGGTACTCCCAAAACTGTGTGCAAAAACAAATAAAAAAAACATCAAGAAATGTTTAGATTACAAAATTGTACTTTATAAATAAGTTTTATGTTAAATATTTCCTCAAATAATCCAAAACATATAACCCACGCTAAAATGTTATATGATGGCAGTGTTTTGAACTTGACTGTACTTTAAAGAGCTCGTCAGACAATTTTTACTAGTTGGGGAAATCCCCTTCAGTTTTACAGTAGCAGCAACTTTTGACTAAAACTTAATTTACCAGTACAAATATTCCACTTGTCACTGGGAGAACTTGGCCCCCCCCCCCCTCCATGAGCTGAGAGGTGACCCTTCCTACGCCCCTGTACTAATGGAGTACATGATTGAAATGTAAAATTGTATATAGGCCTAGTATGAGTAATTTACTAGAATTTTTTCACTAATGTGAAGCCTATTTGCTGTATTTCCTATTTGCTTCTGCAGCGCTGTGATGTGAATAACCTGTTTTTGACTCATTGTAGGTATTTTTTCATTTGCTGTGAGCTATAGTGTTAATAAAAGTCATTATTTTGCCTTTCTTATTTTGTATCTGTAGGCTTTTATTATTCATTTCTTATATCTTTATATGAATAGGCCTAAATCACCATCCAAACTTAGGTTTTTGTAGAGTCTAGTGAAGTTCTGTAGTCTGTCATTGATTTAATACCACGTTATCTTAGAAATAATTTTTAAGAAAAGTATTTTCAAAACGTTTTGACTATTTTCAGTAAGTTGCATGAAATAGTTTTTAGAGCAATCAAAATCACTTTCTTCTGGGCCTGTGTAGAAAGCATTTTAGTACACGGTGCCGAAACATGGACCAGGAAAAGGAGCTTGAGTGACACCTTGATGACACATACACCAGATTACTTATGCGGGTTCCAAATCTTCCCTGGAGAAAAGACCCAACAAAACCTCAAATCAATGGAGATATCCCACTGATCTCAACAATTGTTGGTTGGAGACGTGGTACACTGTAGCTTTGCTGGACACTGCTTCAGGGATGAGAACCAGCTAACATCTGACGTCCTACCATGCCCAGCAAGAGAAGGCGACTACTGATGTATCCAAACACAATTTTTAGAGACACTGGACTCAGATTTGCAGCACTGACTGGAGCTATGGCTGAAAAACTTCTGGTGCTGGCGCTTGCGTGAAGGCGACACTCAAATCTACTCTCTGTTTCTTTACATTTTCGTGCATTTTTAGTTTCTCGTCAGTTTAAATTTTTAACAGATGACTTTTACTAGCCTATGGATAAGCTTGGATTAATTTTCTAGTCATGTTTTACATCTATTTTTTAGGAATAATGTGTTTTTCAAACCTTATTAATCTTACATTACCTAGAAATAATATACGCGTAAGCAGTGAACCTGGACAGGCACTAAATCAGCATAACAATAAAAGGATTCGATATACAAAAGATGAAATACTTCGTTTGAGGAAACATTCTAATCACAATGGATATTTTGATGCCTTGGATGTTTCCACTCGTTCTAATATAATGGATTGCAATATAAAGAAAAGGAGGAAAAGAGGTAAGAGATCAGGTGTAAAGCAAAAAGAACTATCAATGAATGTATCTCAAAGTACTATCAACTGGGACAACATCACAAAAGTAACTTTGTTAGATCAACCAAAACAATACCATCGCAATGTAAAGCTTGTATCTTTAAATGCCCAATCCATGAAAAACAAAGACACAATGATTGTAGATTACCTTTTATCTGACAATGTTGATTTTTGTGCTATAAGTGAAAGCTGGATGAATGACAATGATCAAGCTTGGATTGAGGGTTGTGATGTAAATAAACATGGTTTTAACGTACTCTCATCGCATAGAGTGGGGCGTCCAGGAGGGGGATTAGCCTGTGTGTACAAAGATAACTATGTCACAAAACAAATCAAACATGGTAACAAGCCTTCCTTTGAATATGCTATATGGCGTGTGCAAATTAGTAGTACTGACGTTATGAACATTGTAGGTGTCTATCACCCTCCCCGTTCAGACAAAAATCCTAGCAATTCAACGTTTGTAAATGAATTCTCCATCTTCTTAGCCAATGAGGTTCTGCAGTTAGAGAACATTTTAATAACTGGTGATTTTAATATAAGGGTAAACCACCCGAATGATAATGACGTCGTAGCATTCAAAGATAACCTTTACTCGTTAGGATTGGACCAGCATGTTCATTTTCCAACCCACAATAAAGGTAACACTGTCGATTTGCTTATATCTGAAAACCAGGGCAAATTGAAAATCAAGGAATGCTCCCAAGGCCCGTTTTTGTCGGATCACAGTGCAGTTTCTTGCATTACAACAATTGAGAGGACTGATGTTTCTCGCAAGAAAAAGACATTCAGAAAACTAAAAAATGTGTCTGTCCAGAATCTACTCTGCGATATGGACCTTGATAAGATCTTGCAAAGCAACGGTTGTCTTAACGAGTTGGTTGCAGTATTTGATGTGGAAGCCACAAAAGCATTAGACATACATGCTCCTCTTGTTCATAAAGTAATCACAGTAAGGGACACAAAGCCTTGGTACACAGACGAAATTAAAGAACAGAAAAGAGTGATGAGAAGAAAGGAGCGTTTATGGAAACAACTTAAAACTCAAGAATCATGGACAGATTTTAAAACTGAAAGGTATAAGTATAAAAAGATGCTAAAAGATTAAAAAAGGAACACAATTAACGATAAAGTAACAGAGTGTGGCAACGATCAACAAAAATTATTCACACTTGTAGCTGAACTAACTGGCACAAAATCTAGCAACCCTCTCCCAATGGGTAAATCAGACGAAGAACTGGCAGAATTTCACAAATTCGTGATGAACTTGACCACCCCAAATATTCTCCAAGCAGCAGAAAGGATATTCCACAACTCGATACTTCCAACGAACTGTCTGAGACGGAGATTCGCAAGATCATCACCTCCATGCCAACAAAATCAAGCGATTGTGATATTCTACCCACAAAGTTTATTAAAGAAGGTCTGAATGTTCTTCTCCCAGTATTGAAGAAACTCGTAAACAAGTCGCTTGAAAGTGGTGTTTTTGCCGATAATTGGAAATCTGCTCTGATACGTCCCCTCCTCAAAAAACCTAAGTTGGACTTGATACTACAAAACTACAGACCTATTAGTAATCTTGGGTTCATTTCAAAACTCGTTGAGAAAGCAGCACTGTTTCATTTCAAAACACATTGTGCTGATCACAACCTTCTGCCAGACTATCAATTGGCCTATCGTCAACATTACAGTTGTGAAACAGCCCTCACAAAAATTGTGAATGACATTCTTTGGGCCATGGAAAAACAGGAGGTGTGTGCTTTGGCAGCAATTGATTTAAGTGCTGCTTTCGACACCGTAGACCATGGGGTATTGCTAAATGTTCTTGAGGCTAAATTTGGTATCACAGGAGCCGCCCTAAAGTGGTTCGAAAGCTATCTTTTAGATCGAAAGTGCAAAGTTCAAATCGGCGATATATATTCCATCTCAAAGAATCTACAATTCTCAGTTCCACAGGGATCGTGCATGGGTCCGATATTGTACCTTGCATATGCAAGCACCTTACAAGAAATAATTCCCACCCAAATTTCAGTCTACGGATACGCCGATGATCACGCCCTGGCGACCAATTTCAAAGCGAATGACAAGACATCGGAGAGACAGTCAATTACTCAGCTAGAGAAATGCATGGACAACATCAAAGACTGGATGGATCTCAACTGCCCTAAAATGAACAGTGCAAAGACAGAGTTTATTCTTTTTGGTCAGACTAAGCAGTTGCAGAAAACCGATACTCACACAATTGAAGTGGTGGATGACACTATTGAAAGATCCGACTCTGTTAAATATCTGGGTGTATATTTAGATAAAACATTATCAATGGACAAACATATATCTCACATTTGTAGAATCTGTATGTTAAATTTGCAAAGAATCAAACTCATTCGTTCCTTTCTTTCTGTTGACTCGTGCAAGATTTTAGTTCAATGTTTAGTTATTTCACACCTTGATTATGCCAACGCTATCTTAGCCACCCTACCTAAAAGTCATCTCAACAAGCTCCAGAGAGTACAGAACTATGCTGCAAAACTCATTTTAAAATGTCACATAAGAGACAGTTCTACAGAAAGCTTAAAACAACTACACTGGCTTCCCGTTCACGCTCGAATTGACTTCAAAATTTTTACCTTAGTTTTTAAATGCCTTTATGACAGTGCCCTATTTTATCTTAAGTCTTTAATCAACTATAGAGTCAATGTTCGTTCCGGTTTGAGATCTGCAAGTGATGATAAAATTTTAGAAATTCCCTTTACTCGTAGTTCTAAGTTTGCTGATAGATCCTTTAGTGTATGTGGCCCTAAGATTTGGAATAAGCTTCCGTACAATATCCGCAACTGCAGCAATCTTGCCCGTTTCAAGCGTGAACTTAAAACTCATCTATTTATTAGGGAATACAATTGATCGATTTTTATATTTTTCTATCACATTTTAACGTTTTTATAGGTTGTACTTTTCCGCTTTTAATATTTTGTATATTTTACCGTTTAACTTTTTAGTTTGTTTATATATTCATATTTTTTTGTATATTTTTATTGTACAGCGCACTCATTATATTTTTATAAATGTTTGATTGCGCTATAGAAATGATTAATAATAATAATAATGATAATAAACCAGGGTGGTGTATCTTTGATCTCCACTGCGGTCGATGGATGATGAAAATATTTTTTAAAGAAATAAAAGTATGCCACATCAGCTGTTAAATTATAGTAGAGTGTCCACACTAGTCATTTTTAAACAAAATTGTGGCAGCTATCTCTAAAACATTTTAGATATCTGCTGAATGGAGCATGGTATTGAAATTGCATCTTACATATCTACTCTTATCTGTCATTTTGTCATAGAGCTATCATTTCCCTGGTTTGACCAAGTTATCAACTATTGCCATCAATTAAGCAAGATGTTTAGTTTTTCTTACCATTGTGTGTCTGTTTGGATGAATGATGGGCCTCATTGATCGCTTAATTGATCTTATTCCATAACCTAATAAATCTAAACATGATCCACTTGACACTGCGTCTCACCCTTTCTTTTCTCTTCATTTTCAGTTTCTAAACCAGCACCAGACTTTGAAGGAACAGCAATCTTCAATGGAGAATTTACAGACATGAAGCTGTCAGACTTTAAAGGAAGCTACCTGGTTATTGTATTTTATCCTTTGGACTTGTAAGTTTTTACTCTTGTGTAAAATTCACAGAAATATTCCTTTAAATACAACCTGCCTTCTAAATGATCCTGGAGAAGAATCTTCACATTTCAGTAGTACTAAAAGAGGTGCAGTGGTTAAGGAGTCAAGCTTGTATTCGAAAGGTACCAAGTTCAATTCCCGTCTACTTGCTTTAGTCCATTCAGCTGTGAAAATGAGTACCAGCACTGCTGGGGACTTAATCTGCAACGGACTGACTTCCTGTCCAGGGGCACTTGTATACTCTCATCTGCTTGTGCCATGGAAACCGGGGAGAAGCATCGGCTTTATAAGCCTAATGGTTCGATGGAATTAGCTTCTATCGTGGAGAAAAATATCGCGATATATTGGTATATCGCGTAAGAATGTGCATTTTCGTTTAAATGCATTCAGCGATAAACGATCATCTTTATCGATCCTTTATCGCTTAACCGATAATCACACCAAAAAGTCTGATGGATTCAAGCCCATTGTTTATGTTGTATCTTGTTATACACACTGTGTGTACATACAGTACTAGGCCTGTTTAGTACAGTAAACAATTAGCACGAGTGGCATCAGAAATCTGTTTCATTTTGAAGAAGATATCTGGCGATTTACTCTAACAAACACATCTTTCTAACAAAAAACAAAGAACATTAAATAAAATATTACAACCATTCACAAATGACTGCCGGAATCAAGATTTTGAATTGAATAAATAAGTTGTTCGATTAGTGTTAAGTACGCGATTACCACAGCCGTTTTGGAGAGGGTGTTCCAACTTGTTACATGTTCTATTCAATACCGATACATAAGAACATTAAAAAGAGAAAATTTCTTCAACAGGTAAAATTATAATTGAATTGAATCTGTAAATTTTAATCCTTATTGTATTCCTAATAAATACACTTTCTGTTAATAAATGTCCATTAAGATTACAGACTTCTGTCTTTTATCACCGGATTATGTAGCCAGATAAATGTTTAGTGTGATGCATTGTTGATCGAGTGCTCCCTTGTTTAGGCAGTGAATGGTCAGATGGTCAACATCTGCCGCATCTAGAGTTTAAAGATAATCCACAATTATCTTTGCTATAAAGCCACGTAAGTGGATAAGATATTGATTTAAGGAATTATTACATGATATTCTGAGGATATTTTTACGATACAAAGTGAGTATGTGGTGGACAGAATAACATTGTTGCCATTGGCAAATAGGCTTAGCATTGTTTGTAAAGATGATTAGGCCTAGCACACTGTGTTGTGCTGATATTCTGATGACTTTTTTAGTTCATTACGAAGGACAAATCAAAGCTATTGACGCTGTAAAGGGAAAAAAATATTGATTTTCTTTAAACAATTTGATTCTCAAAGTGAATGTTAAGTGGTTGATATATGGGGAATGGTTTGAATTGAAAGTTTTGAGGCTGAATTTTTGTTTTAATGAAACCCTAGTTATTGAACAGTAAACGATAGAAATGATCATTCATCAGTTAACCGATAAACGGTCGCATCTCTAATAACGCGATACTATTCAAGAAAACTGACTCATGACACATTGTTAATATCACTAACGTTACTTCTTTTATGATGAGCGCAATAAAAAATGATTTGCAGATCTGGCAGATGACATGACCGCCTGATTACGTTCATCACGCGTCACACTTGTGTTTGGTAATTCAGCCAACATGACCATGAATCATCAAAATGAGAGCCTGAGTGATACATTCTGGGCCAATTTTTCGTTCTTTTTGCCAACTTACATCCGAACGTGCCAGTGTGGGGTGACCGAGCATGATTTTTAATTAGTTTTTTTTATGTTTCATGATATTTTTGCATGTTTTTAATGGTCTAAACTTGACTAAGATTCAATACTGTAAAGGTAGAATTGTAACGTACGAAGTAGCCTAGCCTAGTTGCGCGAAAATTTCTTAGTTTAGTATTAGTTTTTGGTATCATGATATGTGCCGAGAGGCATATTTCATGTCGTGGGAAAAGAGATATCACGATAATCCACATGTCATGACAGCACTACATTTCAGTACATAGACATGATATGAACTTGCAAGAGTGAATTTGATATTTCAAACATAAACGTAAGGCTACCAATGCATGATTATTATGCTAATATTGAGGCTGTACTATTAAGGAGTCCTTATGTTTTGCTGTTTTGTATTGATGTTGTATTGGATATAAACACATGCAAAAGAGGATAAAAATTGCCCATGTCTTCATAAATGCACATCATAATTACGCTACTCATACTGTGCATTCATGCACCTGAACAGAACAAAATATATTTCAAAATGTTTGACAAAATTAAACTTACAGTAGGTAGTCATACATTTTAAAGTATGAAATTATACATGTACAGTATGCCCTCAGACCTTAATTGTACAATATGCCCTTAGACCTTAAATGTACAATATGCCCTCAGACCTTGAAAGTACAATATGCCCTCAGACCTTAAATGTACAATATGCCCTCAGACCTTGAATGTAAAATATGCCCTCAGACCTTGAATGTACAATATGCCCTCAGACCTTGAATGTACAATATGCCCTCAGACCTTGAATGTACAGTATGCCCTCAGACCTTGAATGTACAATATGCCCTCAGACCATGAATGTACAATATGCCCTCAGACCTTGAATGTACAGTATGCCCTCAGACCTTGAATGTACAGTATGCCCTCAGACCTTGAATGTACAGTATGCCCTCAGACTTTGAATGTACAATATGCCCTCAGATCTTAAATGTACAGTTTGCCCTCAGACCTTGAATGTACAAATGAAAATGTATTAGTTTTACTTCAGTATGTGTAAGCAAAGAACTTGCTGTGGATTGGTTTCCTTAACAGATGTCTTAAACAAATATTGACTCAAAACAAGCTGAATTTGGATTGAGTTAATTATTTAGGTTCACTTGTTAATCCAAATTTCCTTAAATTTGTGAGAAAAAAAGTATTTTGCTTAAAGTGTTTGATTTATCTATCATTGGACTTAAAACATGCATTTTTCCAATAATTATCAAAATTGAGATAATATATGTAAATAGATGTAAAAACTTTAGGAAAGAAATTAGAAAATGATGGAGGATAAAGGGGCATATAAATGACAACACTTAGTCGAGTATGTATCTGATCAGGGACTCCCTGATCTGAAAAACGAAGCATCCAACAAGATAACCAGCTATACACAGCCATGGGCTTTGTTTGTTTAGTGATTTGTTAGTTTGCAGTACAGTTTGTCTCTCTGAGACTGTAACAAAGACTGTGGTGTTTGTGATAATGGGTTGGGTTACATGGTCAATAATTTTATGACATTGCGATCCAAACTGTATGTCTTTATGGTTAATAACTTTTTTGTGAGAGGCTTCTGTTTATAGCATGAAACAAACAGTACGCCATCAATTGTGGTAAAACTTTATATTGTCAGTTCTTAGGCAGACTTTGTACCTGGGAAAACAGTACAGTAGGTAGCGACATCTCTAAGCCCTATCTCTATTGCAGACCCATTGCAAAAATCAAGGTGACTATCAAAATTTTGTAAATAGTTTTGTGGATACGTGCAGAGAGAAAAATCTGCTTCTTAACCCAAGAAAATCAAAGAAAATGGTTTTTGAAAATATAAACATAAAACTTAAAAGGTTGCGTGAAACAAAGAATGAGAGAATGGTTATTTGTGGTGATTGTGTCGAACGTACGTCCTGTACAACTTATCTTGGAGTCTGCATCGATGATAAGTTATCGTTTTTGACCATATTTCGAAGATGTTGTCCAAAGTGTATTGTATTGTCTCTACATTAACCTACAGTATATTGTTTCTTATTTCCCTCCTGAAACTAGGATTAAGATATTCACAGCCTCCATCTTGCCTCATATCATTTATGCAGTCTCAGTTTGGTACCATTTTTTTAAAGTAAAAGATAAAAATGGAAATAAAAGTTTCTTAAGATATTGTGCCAATATATTCTGTTTAGACCATTATTTACTTATAAATAAAGTCAACAATGCAGCAAAGAAAGAATTTGGCAGACTTGCCCAAAACATAGTTTCAACGAAAGACCACCCATTAAATTTAGAAATAACATCCATGTGCAATAAAACAAATTATAATTTGAGAAACCCAGCCACCATCCCAAGTTTTAGAACAAGAGTTTTTAAAAATTAATTTGTATATAAAGCTGCAATTTTTATTTATTTTGGTATTTAGAGCCCTTATTATAACCCTTTTTAATTTATCATTTTGTATTCATTTTCTTATCTTTAATCATTTTATTGTCTCATTTTTTACATTCTTTCCTTTTGTTTATTGTTCTGTATTGTATATTATTGTATTTTCCTATTTATAAATTGTACATAATTTATACTGGAAAGAAACCAATTTAAGTATAATTCTATTTCTATAGTCGTTTGTGCTGATTATCATAGGAAGCACAGTGTTAATATAATCAAACTTTGGTTTAGTCCAAGCTTACTTGAACAAGTTTGAGTTTTGTCCATGAGCAAAATGCAATTGATTTCAATCCTATCAAACACTCTAAATATTGAAATTGAATATCTGATCAAAATTATTTAACAAGAGGTCAGTATACAGCATTTGATAATTTTCAGCTATGTTTCAGCTTTTGGTAATTTTCAGGTTTTATTCCCAAATTTGGTGTGTTACTGTATATAACCCCATTGTGTTTGAAATCCTCTATCAGAATTTTTTGAAAGAGCAAAAGTGTCTCTGATAATAGAGCCTCGAATCTCTATTGTACCCCAAATTACATCTAAAATAATAAAGGTATTTTCATTTTCGGTGAGCATGCGAAGCATAATGCGAACCTATGTAATGGTTATTTTGTCCGTTCGGCCTTCCGTCCAGCTGTCCACAGTTTTTCCTGAGATTTCCTCAGAAATGTTAAAGTTTTTTGAGAATTCCTCAAAAAATGTTAAAGTTTCTTCCGAGTTTCTCAGAAAAAATGCAAGTTTCTTCAGATATTCTTATGGAAGGTTAGAATTTGCTTACAAAATGTTAAAGTTTTTTAGAGACACTTAAGACAGATTGAAGAATAGTTTCCTTAAAAAGTCTACAAAACATTTGATATTTTCTTAGAAGATAATTGTAAAATAATAACATTTTCCAATATTCTTTAGAGATCCTCAAGTATTTCTCTCGTAGCACGGGAGATTTAAAATCCATACAAATTTTCTTCAAAATATTTGGACACCAACGGTTGTGTCAGGCATGGTTATTAAACTCTTGTCTTTATTATTGTGGTCATTTGCATAAATGTTGCTACAGTATATGAATTGATCAGATTTTAATTTTATTTAGTATGCTTAGTCAGGGAGTGTGAAAGGATGTGACTGCATATGGACATACATGTAGGCAGGGATGCCATGTGGAACATAGATAGGGACCATGCGGACATATGATATAATATATACCATGTGGTATATACCAAGGGCTATATCAGGGGACTGCCTTTTTTTTCTTATTCAACAAGTCATTGGCATTTAAGTTATTATATGAACCGACACTTTCATAGTATGCTCAATCAGGGACTGTGATGGCTAGGATGAGACTTCTTATGGAGTCTATGGGATGTCATGTGGGACGTGGGATGGGATGTCATGTGGGACGTGGGATGGGATGCCATGTGGGACATGGGGTGGAATGCCATGTGGAAGACGGTGGAATGCCATGTGGAAGAGGGTGGAATGCCATGTAGGATATATGGTGGAATGCTATGCAGGACATAGGGTGGAATGCCATGGGATGGGATGTCATGTGGGATATGGGGATGTCATGTGGGACATGGGGTGGGATGCTATGTGGGATATGGGGTGGGATGCCATGAGTAACACAGAGTTTGACGTAGATTGGGATGCCATGTGTGACATAGGGTAGGAGGCCATGTGGAACAGGGTAGGAGGCTATGGATTGTGATGCCATGTGGGACATAAAGTGGGATGTCATTGGGGCATTGGGAGAGATACCATATAGAACATATGGTGGGACATAAGAAGGGACATTAGGTGGGAAGCCACTGATGTGGGACATATGGTGGGATGCCATGGGTGACTATGGTGGGATGCCATGGGGGACATATGGTGGGATGCAATGGGGGACATATGGTGAGGTGCAATGGGGGACATAGGGAGAGATGCTATGTGGGACACAGGGAGGGATGCCATTTGGGAGAAGGGAGGGATATCATATGGTACATGTGGGACACAGGGAGGGATGCCATGTGGGACAGGGAGAGATGTCATGTGGTACATATGGCTGGATTAATGTGGGACATGGGGTGGGATGGGATCCATGTGGGACATAGGGTGGGATGCCATGTAGGTCATAGGATGGGATGCTATGTTGGACATATGGTGGAATGCCATGTTGGACAAGGGATTGGATGGGATGTCATGTGGGGCATGGGGTGGGATGCCATTTGAAAGATGTAGTGGAATGCCATGTGGGACAAGGGATGAGATAGTATGTCATGTGGGACATGGGATGCCATGTGGGACATGGGATGCCATGTGGGACATGGGATGCCATGTGGGACATGGGATGCCATGTGGGACATGGGATGCCATGTGGGACATGGGATGCCATGTGGGACATGGGATGCCATGTGGGACATGGGATGCCATGTGGGACATGGGATGCCATGTGGGACTTGGGATGCCATGTGGGACATGGGATGCCATGTGGGACATGGGATGCCATGTGGGACTTAGTGTGAGATGCCACTTTTATAATTGGCCGGGTCTATGATATGGGTGTCAATTTACATGGGCATACGAACCATGATGGTATTTACCATTCTAGTTTTTAATTACTGACAGATACTGTAGGGATAAAATATACAGAATAGAAAAGTGATCAATTACCTCTCCACCTCATTGCACACACAATTACAACAACGTTATCTGAGAAGAACTGCTGTGATTGATGTCTTGGTCTTTTCAGCAGAAATATTAATTTCAATGTTGTCTACTGTAAAACAGTGATGTCACATCCTCACTTTCTGAACATTTAGTAGTGTATTGTACATATATACGCAATTAATGTTTGGTTCCAATGCTAATGCACTTGTCAGTTGTATGACTCACGCCTACTACCCCTGGCAATGTCAGTCAAAGGTGAGTCATTGACATATGAAATAGTGACTCACATGTGTGTCATTGTACTAAATTGTCAGTAACTAGAGTGACTCTGGGATGGGTCAATTTACTGCAGACCCATTGACTTTGTACAGAGGTGATTGATTTGAGGTGAGTCATTTCACAAAAAATGTTAGTCACCTAAGTGACTGAGGGGTTCGTCAATGTACATCTTTTGTCCACCCACTTTGGTGCAATTAATCACCTTTTCTAAGGTGTAGGGGTGAGTCACACAATTGACAAGTGCATAATAGCATAAGGAACCTATGTAGTCATGCTGGCATGTGTATGTATGTACATACGTACGTATGCATGCACGCATGCATGTGTGTGTGTATGGGTGTATATATGTATGTGTGTGTATGTATGTATACATGTGTGTATGCTTAATATGGTTTTGCTCAAAAAGACCTTGTACACATGGTATCTCAAGAAGGACAAACTGCATTCATGTCATGTGATACACAGATAGCTCATGGTCTGTAGATGTGCCCTATCGTCTTTGGTGATGATGTCATGCATATTAATGATTAGGCGGGGGCTTAATGTAAAAATCTTTAAATGCTCATATTTTAGCATTCACATGTCTGTTTTGTTTCATACTTACTAAAATTATAATGTAAGCTAGTTTGTACATGTACATTTTACAAAAAACATTGAATATCCTTAATATGCATCATGGGCGGGGTTTAATATGATTTTTGCTGAAAAGAGCTTGTAACCTTGATATCTCAAGAACGATTCACGTCATGTCACATACAGTATTTCATGATATGCAATGACATTAACAGTTAATACAAAATCAATCAGCTTGAAAAAAAAGCATCGGAACCACAAATTTTTTGGTTTTAGTTGATCCTTTTTTAAGCTGCACTATGATAATATTTAACGGGTCTAAATTAAAAAATTTTATTTCTAAAATAATACTGTTCTGGATCAGATTTCACTGTTCCAACTTTTGCTGATAACAGGACAAATTCTTCTTCAAAATGGGCTTAATTTGCAACTACTTCTGATAAAGTAACCTTATTGATTAATAATATGTGGAATTTGGAAGTACAGTACCGCCCACATTAAATTGGCCGTCGCATCGTGAAGCGTGATAAAATATCACGTTCCAACTATAACAACGTTTCCATTACACCTATGGCAAATGCTTAACGTAATATCGGCCGTCGCATCGCGTTCATTTTATCGTTATGGTGTGCATAGATATCTAAATGGCACGATTCTGTTTTCGTTTTAGCGTGAATTACGTAGCAGAACTAACGATCGTTCTATCGGGATTTTGGAAGTATTGGGGATGGCTTTTGCAGTTTAAAAAATATAGAATTGTAGGAGAATTTTCCGATAACTGTCGGCTTCCGATAATTGTCGACCGCGATGTAATCATAAATAGACACTGACCAAGAATTTTTCGCGGAATAAGCACTAGGCCTATATACACATACTTTCGGAGCTGTATGCCACTAGTGTTCTTAGTACTACTAATGTAGGCCTAACGTTAGTACTAAACTTAGTTAAGTTATAGTGTGCAGTCAGCGACGAGTAGGTCCAAAATAGGACACTGCATTGACTGCAACTTGTTAATTCGTGTCTTAACGGGCAAGATAAGATCAAAATACGACATATGATAACCCTTAGATTAATATTGTATGCAATAATTATCTCATTTCAATATTTAATTACCAAAGAAATAAATAGAAAAATCGCAAGTTACAAGTTAACTTTGGGGAGGAGAGTTAAGAAATGAGTAGGCCTATCGACATTTTTAATGTACATCCTTGTTCTTTTCCTATAAAATTCTTTATATATTGGCATTGAAATAGTTACCTTGAATTTGAAAGGAAATATAACAAATTTGCCTTCGAAACAAGGGAAATTCGACCAAACAGTTTTAACCCACCCTATCATCCTACGGTCCTTACCTCTGACTTCCTCTTAAGTAAAATACAACATCTATCCCATAGAGTGGGGGACCACAGGCAAATTAAAATATTTTTCAAGTTGGTGTCACCTATATTACAAAAGAATAAACATAATCTGATGGGAAAGCTATGAAATGTTTTGTGATATATTCAGGCCCGTAGCCAGCAGGCTTTTTTTTCGACGGAAGGGAGGGGGAGGTGGGGGAACTTTAACAAATTTTCCATATACATATTTTCCGTTTGATTATTCACAGCCCCCGTGCTAGCTACAGGTCTGTTGATTTATTATCTTGCATTTTTAATCTTTGTATTTCATCTTGTATCCGCAGGCCTACGTTGAGACTTACCTGTCAATACAGTCAAGTGCTCTCCTTCATATATTCCAGGCTACAATAAAACTGAACTCTTGAATGACTGCTTCAAATTTTCTGGTACAGAAGACTGTTTATACCAGTTTTCATTGCGGCTTGAAAAATTACAGAAAATTATCAAGACTGTTCACTTTGAAAGGGTACCGAATATTCTATGCTAAATTATTTTGAAGTTCGTAATTGTGTAGCCTATATAGATGTTGAATATTACTGATCAACTTAAAAATGTAAGACTATTTTCAATTACCAATACTGAATATATCGATTTCAAGACTCCTCGGCTTTTGTCTCAGTTGATTCACTCTTTCACTTAATTTAGAAACTACATGATTTATTTCATTATTTAAATAAAGTGAGTTTCAGGTTTTAAGTGCTATCCCAGGGCTGCAGGGGGAAGGATCAGGAAAAAGCCTAGTGGAAGCAAAGACTGATGAAGGATTTTCAAAGAAGGGAAGGGGGTCGGGGTCGGACCCCCTGACCTTTCCTCTGCATTCTCTTGGGGAATGCCCAAGCTTTGAATACTTACATTTTAACATTTCCTGGCCACAATGAGGAGTTGCTGTATTTGCCATACCATACCCCAACGGCACACTGATCATACAAAACACACAATGAAAAATGTTCTTTAACCTAAGAACTTATAGTATATGCGTGATCCTTAATTGCGTTATTGTTCTAAATTTATTAGAAAATTTCTGATATTCTTGCCTATCATATATACAGGGAGTGTGTGTGTGGGAGGGTGGAAGTTCTTCCAAAGTCCGACATACAGTATCGATGCGAGCAGTTTGACACCGGCGAGTTTTTTTGGCGTTTTACCGGCGAGTTTGAAAATGACAAAGTCCGGAGATATTTTGTTGTTTCACAAGCCATCGCCACTGCAAAACAAATTATATTAATGTCGTTGTAACATAGTGTCATTATAACATCAAAATATTGCCGTGCCCGTTCAGTTAAGTAATCAATAAAAGGTCTGAATTGAGTGAAAACGTTCGAGATATCAGAAACGCAATGTGAGTTTAAAACATCATATTGAAGTATTATTAGGGCCTACATCAATAGTATGTGAACATCCGAATTTAATGTTTTCTTTTTCAATGTGCAGATTATTTTTAGTCGCTAGTGCAATATTGCTTGTACTTTGTTTTTCTCTTCTGTTAGCTTTTTTTTAATTCCAACATTTTGTGACCTACATTTGTGTATGTAATTTCAATCTCAGTGAAATAGATACATGTATAAACCAACAATTCAGCAAACATTTTTGCCATATAATTGATCCATGGAATATTTTGAAAGCACGTCAAGTTAAAAAAGGTTAGCAAAACTGTTTTCCAAGTTCAAAAAACGCAATTCCTTAGACGAGACAGAAAAAGCTGCGCAATGTTAATTGCAGCGAACGGCAACTTGTTAGGACTTTAAAATTACGGGAAAATATGTACAAATCGATTTGAAAAAAGTATGAGAGAATACACAACGAAATTAACAACATCAACTTACTCAGAAATTTATAATCCGAATATTTAAGTCCTGGTCCAAAAAAAATGTTTATAACTTAACAAAACAAGTTTCCAAAGATAAAGATTTTTTTTTTTAAACTTCTCCATCATAGAAAATAAAACCAAAAAATATAAAAGCTGTAAAACTGCAAACAAACGCTATTTCCTTGTTTTAAAAAACGTATGTTTTACTTCCATCTTTGCACATAACAAAGAATGGAAAAAAACTTCAATAAACCAGTGGTACATTCCTACCAAGGAGGTAGCTGTCTCCCCAGTAAATGGCCGCCAAGTTAATGTATAGCAAATTATTACCACACATCGCATCAGTATAAATTCTACATTTTTTCAAAATTACTAGAACTGTGTCAGAAAAACCACAAAATATATCGTTCAAAGATATGCCGCCTGCGTCCCCCTTCACATGTCTGGGTGGTTTATAACCTGACGACAGGTTTCCTCGAACTTCTCGGCCACGCGGCGCTAAATTGTTGAAAGACATACTGCATGTATGACACTTTTAAGTAAACATTCAAAAGTGAGGAAAGCCCTAACAAATTATAAAAAAAGACAACAGTACCAAAACCGGGAGGGGGAGTGGACATTAACATTTTGTGAAGGGAGAAATATGAGGAAATTCACTGAGCACGGGAGAGGGATGATGGAAGCATCGCCTTATCTTCATTCAGGAAAACAAATAAAAATGAGGAAGGAGAAGGAAAATATCATATACCAAGTATATTTTCACAGTAAAAAGAATTCTCTTATCTCAAATTTAATGTTTGGTGATCAAATTTGCCGTTTGAAACCTGAAACGGGAGATCTTAACAAAGAACCATGGCACTGCCGCCCCCACCCCGCCCCTATCCACCCCTTCCTATTCGTAATACTTCCATTTTTTCTGGAGAAATTGGAGAGGGGACGATACGATCTACAAAATTGTTTTCATAAAAGAGAATGCCCCCACCCCAAATTCAATAGTTCAACGATCCCAGTTTGTCGCTTCAACTTGCAAACCAGCTAGGAGATCATAACAAAGATCCACTCCCCCGCCGCCCTCGCCATCCCCGCACCCATCTTGCTGTCGTAATACTTTAATTTTTTGGGGAAATTGAAGAAAACTGGAGAGGGGACGAGGTAATCTACCAAATTACGGTATGTTTTCATAAAGGAGAATGCCCCCACCCTAAATTCGATAGCCTGATAATAATTAATTAAACATGTATGAGAAGGAATCACCCTGGAGTACCACTAATAATCGTTGTTAACCGCTGTGATCCCCGGTCCCTTACCCATAACCACCAAACTCAAGTTTATGTCAGACTTCAAATATTTGGAAGACATCTTGAAAATCGGGAGGGGGCATATACCTCTGTAAGTATTTCCCTTTAAATGTGCCAATCTTAATTAATTGGACCGCGCTAGGCCAAAGTCCAGATGCAGCTGGCGTCAATTTGTAAACAAATCTGTCAAATGTGCTGGGAATGGGGCAGCGGCATTATTTATGATTCTTTAGAAGTTTGCCGTGTTTTTGCAGTATGTGTTTCATAGAGATTAATATTAATGGGGTTTAATGTTCGTAAGTTTCGGGTGAGAATTAGAATATATCTGTTGGAAGGAAAGAAATTTTCGCACGATCTAATTTATAAAGAAATAATTTTGCACCTGGGCTTATCAAATAGTGGGAGCACATATGTGTTTTTGTTCATTTACGTCGCTGATTTCGGACAGATTTTTAGGCATTCTTTTCAACATGGAGGTCTACACTGAGCAAAGAGTGCTTAGTTCGGAATTTTATTTGTTCTCATTTTCTTTATTTTTTTCTATCATTTTCTTTCGCGTTTCACCTTTACTGTATATGGAACTACATATTAAAAAGTTTTTGACAACGTTTCTTAATAATTTGTTGGAAATATTTCACGGGTTAAAATTTTACTCGACTATTTGGAATACTATATATTTCGGAATAAAACATGGAAATCTCAGTAAGTTAAACTTGTTTATTTTTATTGCGCCGATCCTTTGTATTTTGCTTAACATTTTAGTTTAAGTTTAATTTATTTCGTTCAGTTTTCATTTTATGATTTATAAAAAAAAAAATGGCCGTGCCATGATAGTGCAGATACACGTTGCGTTGCCACAGTTCCTTACTTTTCAGGTTGTAATTTTGTGGTGAACTTATCGAAAATAAATAATGATCGTAAATCTCTGTGGTACACTCTGCATTGTCAATACCAATTTATTGTGGGCTGATCTGTGTCCTTTGAAAAGACACGGGAAATGAAATACTTAATTTTGCTTAAAACGGCAAATTTCCGTCAGTTAAAACTTATCTGAACTAAAGAATTATGCAGGTTCGGTACGTGTGCAGACGTGTAATATTACACACAGTACCGGCGGCATTACCGGCGCTTTTACCGGCGCTATACCGGCGCAATTGTCAAACTGCTCGCATCGGTCACTACATGTTCCACCAGTATAATTATTGAGCTCAAAATAAAGTAAGAGGAGAATTACATTTTTAGAAGGGGCACTTTTCCAAGGAGGACACATTCAAACATTTCCAAGTGGGACCCATCATGGATTATCTAGGTGGCAAGCTACTGCATTTTATGACCTATAGTAACATTTCGTGGTTGGTGCAAAATTGAAATTAAGAACATTACTTATTAATTGCCAACTCTTCAAAATTACTGAGGAAGGAGCAGTAAAGCTTCCTAAGGCGTACACATTATCAGATTGTCCTCAACTGAAAATCGCTTTGAAAATGCACACTGGAGGGAAAAAGGTGGACACGATATGTTTCATCTATAACTGTGACATAAAGTACAGTAGTTGCTGATGTAGAATAAGTGTATTTTCTCCCTGGGACATGCAACAAAAAATTCAAATGTGAACAAAAACAAAACATCAAAATTCATGCAGAATAATGATTATTGACGTCTATCAAAATTAAATGTTGTCACGCAGGGCGGATTTTGTATACACAAAATGGGGGGTTGGGGTAGTATGCCCCAGGGTTAATGTACCCCCCCCCCCCTTCTCCATCAGACTTGTTCTTAAAATATAAATATATGACTTTGAAACACATTTTTTTACTCTCAAAACATTTGTACTTTTAATATTATTAACTTTTTGTATTGCTTATGCTGTGAGCAGGAAAGGTCAAAGGGTCAATCCCCAAGAAGCTTGGTACAATAGGACGAAGAGAAGAAATATCCTTTTGATTCATGATCTGCTAGTTGGGAAATGCGATCAAAAAGAATGAAAACAAAATCGTGCAAAAAAAACTCGTTGAAGACGATATAAAACCAATAGCATGCTAAACAGTAAATAAAGAAGAAAGAAATAATGCAAGGATAAACTATACTTATCTCCCTAAAAAGAAAGAAACAAGAGAGAAAACATTAGATTTTCATGGAATGAAAAATAGACAAACATGATCAAAATTGTATCAAAAAAAACTTTACACCTTTTTTGCTGTAGGCTATCTTATTTTTTTTTTAAATATTAGGGGGTGGACGCATCCGATTTCATGGCCATCATGATTAATTAATACACTTAAGGCCAGGGTACGTGTAGCCAGACTCTGTTTAGCATTATTTAAATTGCTTCAGTGACAGCTGAGAAAAAATATGCTTCTAACAAAAGTTACAAGCCGTTTTGTATAAATTTTAATGTGCAACTCAATGGTTGTTGCCATCTTGTTTTAGTCGATTATCGATGATATGCGATGGCAAAGGTCAATTTTACTGCAGCATATTGTGAAAAATACATTTTATAATACATAAATGGCGTCAATAATTCAACACAATTTTTAAGCCTAAGCTAGTATTTTTACATGTAAGCGTATACGTAGGGCCCTAGTAGTACCGTTAGGCAAATAATACTAAGATTGTCCAGCAAACCTCGAAACAATATCGATTCCTAAACTTTGTCTCGCGCAATATGAACTCACTGACGCAGGAATTTACGTTATTACGACCTACCAAAAAAGCGTGAAAATAAAAAACCGGAGCCGAATTTAAGTTACGAATCTGGACGCACTCAGGTTGAAATTACGTATTACCTTTATGCAGCTAGAATGTACGATATCGTCGGTGCGTGATATCACGATATATCGTTCAATCGTGATTCACTGTAGTATAGTTATAACGTTAGCAAGTGTTCAGGATTTCGATATGAAATTCTATCGTGATCACGATACACGATGCGACGGCCAATTTAATGTGGGCGGTACTGTATGTAAAGTTATGTCAGTTATTAGCATTTACTGTAGATGATCTAGCATCCAATTGCGTAGTCGTACATATGCACTCAACATTGCATATATGCATTCATGATTACTTGTGCTGACACTTGCATGCAAGGTGGGGAAAAGCTTTGTATGACAACATGCATTTGCTTTGAGCAGAAATCAAGTTGCAGATACACCACATTCTTGTGAAAAGAACACCGTTCCACCGAAACAGTGATTTTTAAAAATTCACTGTTCGTGCATAAAAAGCACTGTTCTCAGAAAAGTGGAACAGTGGGAATTCTGACCTCTAAACAAATCCCTGAGGTAGGGTGTATTGAGGGTTCTTGAGACAAAAATAAATGTGTCAATTAGCGAAGTCATTAATCAGTGTTTTATTGTAACCTACTCTTTTTGCAGCACATTTGTATGTCCAACTGAAATCATCGCATTCAGTGACAGAATAGCAGAATTCAAGGAAATTAACACAGCGGTGGTTGCTGTCTCTGTCGATTCACAGTTTACCCATTTGGCATGGTAAGTGACCTTTAACCTATGATGCTCTATAACCTATGATGCCCCATGAGAGCCTAATGTCTGGGATGCATTTACCTTCTTTTTTTCACATACTTGTGCAACATTGGAACCTGTGGAGAAATTTGTTTTCTCAATCTGGGATCAGAATTGTTACCTTTCTAAAACGAATAAAGCACCAGTTTTCTGGTCTCTGTTGATGGCAAAATAAATAACAATCAAGGATAAAATCAGCATTTGGTTGACCTCTTGATCCTGTTGCAAAAAAATGCTGTCTGATTTGTATAGGGGATTTGGAGCATTGAACTTTTATCATCACTGGTTTCAAAAGAAAAGGACATCAATTTTGACGAGTAGATATAAAAGCTATTGATTTTTCGGGATTTTTTTTCTTTCTCATAGCGACGCAAACACATTTCCAAGAAATTTACCTCAAGAATTCAAAATGGAAGCACTGAAATGTAAAAAAAAAAAGACTTCTTTTGTTTTGAAGGGACCAAAAATGAGTTTGTACTCTCCAGCTCCAAGGTATCATGTATTCATGATGTAGATTGACCATTTGATAATTTGTAACACGAAACATAAATTGTAAGCACAAATGCATTCTTAATGTTGTGTAAAAAAAGACTTCTTTTGTTTTGAAGGGACCAAAAATGAGTTTGTACTCTCCAGCTCCAAGCTATCATGTATTCATATTGTTGATTGACCATTTGATAATTTGTAACTCCAAACGTAAATTGTAAGCGCAAATGCATTCTTAATGTTTTGTTTGAGTTTGTATTGGGTTCATGTATGTTATGAACTGTTTAGAAAGAAATTGTTACAGTTTGCGGAAAGTAAGTGTAATTCTACAAGACGAAGAAAACTTCAAAGACAAGAGTAATAGTTTTTATTTTTTCTTGTAGGATTAAGACACCAAGGGTGCAAGGAGGTCTGGGACCAATCAAGATTCCACTGTTGTCAGATCTGACTCACAAAATGTCTAAGGATTACGGCGTGTTGCTAGAAGATGCTGGTCACACTCTCAGGTAATGTCTATTAAATGATTATAATGCATTGATTAAACATTGTATAATGGCATGTTACATGATGCTAAAGTACATGAGTAAGTGAGGCATGAGTAAGTGAAGCATGAGTAAGTGAAGCATGAGTGAGTGAGGCATGAGTGAGTGAGGCATGGGTGAGTGAGGCGTGGGTGAGTGAGGCATGGGTGAGTGAGGCATGGGTGAGTGAGGCGTGGGTGAGTGAGGCGTGGGTGATTGAGGCATGGGTGAGTGAGGTGGGATGAGTGAGGCATGGGTGAGTGAGGCGTGGGTAAGTGAGGCGTGGGTGAGTGAGGTGTAAGTGAGTAAGGCGTGAGTGAGTGAGGCATGAGTATGTGAGGCATGAGTATGTGAGGCTTAAGTATGTGAGGCATGAGTGACGCATGAGAAAGTCGGGCATGCGTATGTGAGGTAGAGCTGTGACCGGTTTACGTGCACACCCTACACGCTCGCAAATCCTTGTAAACGTTTATGAAATACTTCATTGCGAGTAATTATTTTTCATAGTCAGTCTTGCCGTTGAAAATTAATATGATCGTTCATGATTCAAATCACACACACATTCGACTGACAAAATTTTAATCAAATCACACACACACATTTGGCTGACAAAACTCCAATCAATGACTTTTTACAGACTGTAAACCGATTAGCATAATCCTTTTTAAATGTAAGAATCACAAATCACCTATGAATGGGGATATTATGCACTTTGATTTTGCCGAAATCAGAGTAGGCTAACTTGTAAAATGCACCGCGAATGTGCAGCAGTAAACAGTGAAACTAAGAATAGGCCTAGGCCATAATTAATAAGGCTTTAAATCCCACTCAATTAAGGCCTGTTTTACAAGCTGTTAAATCGACCAACAAACAGTCAAAATACTTAAATTGTGACAATTGGTACATTTACATGTAAATATTACCTGATGAGTCAAATAAGTTTTGCAAGAATGAAAAGATATTGCAAAGTAAACAAACTTAAAAAGGTTTTGACAGAACTGGAATTCTAGGTGCTTTGCAAAGATGGCGGCCATTTTTTCGAGAGGACTGATATTTTAGAACCTCTGGGGTGGTGGCGTAGTTTTGAAATGTTTCACGGCAAGGTATCATAGGCCTAGTATGCAAGATTTTCAGTGGAACATTGAAAGCCGTAGCGAGTACGGCAAAATAAGTTACGCAATGTTTAGTTTAAATGACATGGAAAGGAAGTTATCTGTTCTTTCTAAACTGAATTTCCATGCATGTTTTCCATAAAAATGATAATTTATACTGTAGAAGTAAACTTTTTACGATTTGGAAAGCAAAACTTGAGCGTCTATTTTGGCAATGGAGTCAATACTTTGACCACACTGGTTGCACTATTTTTTTTACTTCGCATCGTAAATTTGGAGCAATTTTTGTGTATTTCCGAAAATTACAGTACTAAATGCGTGTAAACGATACATGCTCGCTTTTTTTGGTGTGTACACATTTACTGAAATCCCTAAACATTCACAGCTCTAATGTGAGGCATGAGTAAGTGAGGCATGAGTAAGTAAGGCATGAGTAAGTGTTTGTCATGATTTATCGTTGTTGATACACAATTTCACGTTTTTCTACACTGTGTGGTTGAAATGTAACAATGTGATTTTTTATGTAGTAAATGTACATAAAATAAATGTGTTTAAACTGGGACGATTTACATTCTGTTTGCAACATTTAAGTCCAGCATTTAAATTTAAATCAAGTCTCAAATGTTATCCCCACAGAGGCTTGTTCATCATTGATCATAGAGGTCTTCTACGTCAAATCACCATGAATGATTTGCCGGTCGGTAGGTCTGTGGATGAAACATTGCGGTTGGTACAAGCATTCCAGTACACTGACACCCATGGGGAAGTTTGCCCTGCTGGATGGAAGCCTGGAAGTGACACAGTAAGTGTTTTATTTAAGTGTGTAAGAAAATAGCTATGATATAATTTCCTAAAAACCCATGAACCGGCCCAAAATCTAGGTTCTAGTATCGTATTATTTTTGGGGGTAAACCATGTTCTGAACTTGGATGGGACTTTCTTCTCTTAGTTGCGGGCGTTATCACACCTATTATTTGTACACTTGCTCAAAGGATTGTGCCCAAAAGTAATTGGGACAATCTCAACCACCTTGTTCAGATTTAATATTAGGAATAAGTCAATTTTGCACAACTTTGAATGATTTGGGGAGGGAGAGGAAGGGAGAGGCATCTCTGCTACACCTCTTTGGAATGATTCACCTTATTTGATTTGTTAATTCTTTTAGACATATCTTAAAAACTCAATTATCACTTGATGTTTTCTTCTTGCATCATTGTGAACTTGTTGCAGTGCTTTGAGTTGAGGCCTTTGCAAAAAGCGCTTTGTAAATATATGCCTACATGACGTGTACCTCCGCTTTCCGTTTAGTATGCACTGCGATCGCCGATTTTGGCCAAAATCGATAGTTGCACATCACACGCCTCGCCAGAGCAAGGGCAACCTAATATGATATCATTATTTGCTTGTCCTGGCACAGCTACGATCTAATTACATTGCCAACACGAGCGAGTGTAATATGATGCCTCTATCTGATGCACGTTGGGCATATTATTAATGCCTCTATGATAGCATACTGAAAGAAAAGAGCTTGCACACTTAATGTATTATTATTATTATTATTATTATTATTATTATTATTATCTCGATTATTATCTAACTATTTAATCGTGATCGTAGGTCACTTATGGTGCTCTAAATATCAGAAGGATTTGAGTGAAATTTGTCCAGAAATTCTTCAGGAATATTCTTGATTTGAAAATAATAGGCATATATTTACAAAGCGCTTTTTGCAAAGGCCTCAACTAAAAGCACTGCAACAAGCTCACAATGATGCAAGAAGATGAAAATTCTCTTCAGTGGATACATTCTATAAGTTGATTGATGTTTGATTATTTTTCTTCTCACTTTCCAGATTATCCCCAACCCCGAGGATAAATTAAAGTATTTCAGCAAGCAGCATGATGGTGAATTATAACACACTACCATAGACCTTTTCAAACCGAGTTTACCTGAACGTGATTTCTTCAGTACCTTTGATCAATCAAATGCTGGGAAACTTTTCCTTTGTTTCCTAACCAATCAGCTGCAGGTGTGAGGAAAAAAATGTACGCAGCAATACGTGTGCGTATTTGCTACATGTATAACGCACGTATGATATGTTCGCTTAAAAACATTTTTTTCATACGCTTGGTCCCATACCGTATGTAAATTGTGCAGACGGCCAGATTTCTCCAGTATTTTATTGGTCACTTAGATTCCTCGGGTATACGATTGGTCCATTATGGAGACGTGAATCTCGGCCATGTGACATTATTTAAATTAATTATCCGGAAACTGCAGATTCAGATTTGAAAAGGTCTATAAAACAGTACTTCTTGTTTTTGTTTTCCTATTTTGTTTGTTTGTTTATTATTTTCTCACTCATTTTGTCTTGCATTAAATGAACAAAAACATTCTTTCTATCTTATCCAATTGAGGCTATGCTAAGAGGAGCTGGTGGCCGAAAAGTGCCCACCATGCATATCAACGAATTTGAGCATTCTTGTAATATGTGCATTTACACCTTTCCTACTTACTTGATTATGCCAAATAAGAAGCAGCAAAACAGACATGTGGTTGTAAAGATATGAACATTTGAAAACTTGTACATTTAGCCTTACCCACTCATTAATATGCATGATATCGACACCAAAAACAATAGGGATTGTCTAGTAGTGACAAAGCATCTATGCGCCAAATATGACAAGGTGTACTGCTCATGAGATATCGTGTTTACAAGCAAAGCGTCACACCCGCACACACACCCACCCATACATACCAACACCACTGCATAGGTTCCTGATGCTGATAGCATCGGAACCAAAAAGAAAAAGAACGAATTAGATACTTCCCTAAAGCTTAGCTTGTTATTCAAATTTCTCTCACTAGAAGTTACGGGATAAGAAACTGCTTACTTCCTTTAAGTAGTGCACTACCCCTGCAGCTTCGAATAGTCAAGCATGCTGTCATTCAGACAGCTCTAGTTTGTAATACTATTTTGTTTATTTGTTTATTTTTTTCTCACTCATTTTGTCTTACAAAAAATGAACAAAAATATTCTTCCTATCTTATCCAATTGAGGCTATGCTAAAAGGAGATATAAAAGGTGGCTGAAAAGTGAGATGTATTTTTCTTGAGCCTCAAGAATATTCCAACACTATATTCATGCATGTGATGTGAAAACCTGAGATATATGAATATTCAAATTAATCATAAAGTGGTTTTTTTATTAATTCTTTTTCAATGACAAGAGTATCAAAAATTAAACCTGAGGCTGTGTTATTTCAAAAATCCCTTGACGTAGCAAAAAAGACACCCTCAATTTTCGACTGACAAGTGAGCAGAACAGACAAATGAAGTTATGCATTCAAAGACCTTGCCACTAGCAACTTTCATCATTGCTTTAAGAATCTGACATCCCTGCAACTATTCAGTGAAGATTGTTTAATTAATTTGTTCGCTTGTTCCCTCTTCAACTTTTCAGCTAGCTCTGAGGTATACATTTTCCTGCACTAGTTGTATTTTCACCAGTTTTCGCTCTTCCAAGTCTTCTTTAGTCTAAGATTAATTTAAGAATTCCACAGTAGGAGCAAGTCCAACTTGGCAATTTAGGGAAGGATGACGGGTGGGGGTAAATGTGCTTGTAATGTGGGGTGGATTGATAACTCTTATTTACATTACAGAATTGTATTGTAATGCTTTGTGGGAATTTCCCCCATCCTCTATTTCTCCCCTATTCCTTGACTATTTGTCACAAGTGTTTTAAGTAAAGGCAGAACAAATTTAATGGCAATCAATTAATCAATCATTAACTCTATAGCACCGTAATCCAATAAATTTTACGAGGGCGCTAAACAGGAACAAGAAACTACAGTTTGCGGTCAATTCCAAAAAGATGATGTTTCAGAAGTTTTTTGAAAATGTCAATGGGTTTTTATTTCTGTGTACAGGCAGTCGAGTCCATTTATGAGGAGCATAGCAGGGAAATGCTCTGGTCAGCAAAACTGTGCATACTGTGGGAGCATAAGAGATATTTTTTATCATATGCCAAATCTATCATATGAGTCGAACTTATGATGACAATATCTAAGAAGAATCGAACAGTATGTTGGAAGTCTGTAGATTTGTTGAGTTGTTATACAATTCTTTGAATTATTTGTTCAATTTCGTTCAAATTAAAGTTTGTCGGACCTTTAGTGTAGTTTGTCCTCTATTGAATATATCTAAAAGAAATGACCAGTAATGGCATCTTCATTGATTTGACTAATATCAAGATTATTTTTGTCGCTGTAAAACCAGTATCTTATTTTGTTTAAGATCTGTCTTTGTAATCAAAATTGAGATTGATGAATTTTGTTTTAAGGGGTGCCACTTGGGTTTGTTTCTTCTACTTCAATTATGAGACATTCATCTTTCTCCCCTATTAATTAGTGCCAAATTTAAAGGAATATTCCCATGGTTTTTATGTAAAATTTGGTACTAAAATTAGGTTGATATCATATTTGGTTCAGGAGATATGAATTTTTAAAGATTTCCTAATTGCATTTTAAAGTTTTTGTACAGTATGATGAATTCGTGTTTGATGATGTCATAGAGGCAATTCCATTGTAAATGTTTATGTATTTTTTTGAAGGTTAATTGGTTGTTTCTGTATGATTAAAAACAATTTTCCCAAAGTTATTGAATTTGGGTATATTTGGCAATGTATTTAAATTCTTAACTTTCATCAATTTATTCTTCTAGCAGGTTTTACTAATAAGAAAGAATGATAGATTTTAATGAGATACATCAACTTTGTGGGAGAATGTGTTGCTGTGATGTCATACTGAGCCTTTTCCTTTTCATTTATTGGCATTTTTTGTGAACCCTAAAATTTGAATATCTTCCGGTAGGAATAATATATTAATGATTTTTGTACTAAATTGTTTCTAAAATTGTTCCCTTTCTTATGAAAGGTTACAAACAAAACATGACAAGACAGTTAAACATGAAAAACAAATAAAGGGAAAAAAAATTGTTAACTAAATGCTAAGATTTTTATTTTTACTTCTTGCTTTTGCGAATGGGGTGTTACAACAAGGCTTTTTCAGAGTTCCAAAAGGATTTATTGACCAAAATGTGAGGTCGTATCATTCTACATACACAATTACTGAATATCATCAAGTGCTATGCTAAAATGCTAGTACATGTATAGTGGTACAATTTTGGCAAAATGAGTTTTTTGTAATGTTAACTTATTCTGTTATTCTGATTTCTTTTTAATGATTTTATCAAGTGTGTCATAATCATAACTGAAAATATTCTTGTTAAATTTTTGTGTTAAAACTTAAATTTTAGTCCAAGAATAAAAAAAGAAATAATTGAAATGAATAAACTAAGAAATGCATTTTAAACATGACTCCGCTAAAACCTATTTAGCAATTTACAGCTGCGCTAGGATTTTTCCAGTGCTTATGTTCTGACTTGGCTTTATACAAACGTGATACACAAGTGTTCCTTTGTGTTGTGTATGTTTTTTCTACAAACTAGCCATGTTCAAACTGCCGGCAGTTCAATAAGGTACAAGTTTTCATGTCCTTCTTAACTCTTGCCAAAAAGGGGACCCATGCTTCACCAGGAAGATGCCATTCTCCTAGCTTCACTCAGTTCCAACTTGACAAGTTACATTAACCCCAATGTTTTATAACGATGTAGTTTTAGATAACAGCTGACTAATTTTTCTTCTGGGGTGAATTTCATGAAAGTTTTTGTTCTTTAAAGAAATTGATGTTTTTTGGTGTTCAGGTTTCTTTGTTTTAATTTGGTGATGGTACATTTATCATACAATTGATTGTTAATGAGGTGGAACCTCCTCAAGCTACCCCAAATATTTCTTGAGTTTTAATAAAATGGGTTTAGTTTTAATTTGTGGGTTGGATTTATTCGTTAATCATGGTTTTTTAAAGCGATCAGATGCTTATTTAAAAAATACTGGTTGTAAAACTTGGATCAATACACTTACTTATGTAGTATGTCTGTATAAAAATTGATGTACTGGTAGTGATTGAAACTATTTTTAGTTTGGAAAAAATATATTTTTGCATGCTTGGAAGTAGCAGGAGAGTAGTGCTCGAATCCTTTCCTGGCAAGTTCTCCAGTTTTTGGATGGAATTACCGCCCTGGTAATAACCAACCCAAATTTTGAGAAATTGTAAAAAATCACTCCAAAACCTACTAGTGGGATGTTGAAATTTGACTAACCAGGCCACCATCATGTTTCTTTGATTGTCCTTGTTTATAAGGAATGCAAATAATTGAGGAATATTCCATTAAAGGAATGAGGTTTCCATCTTTTTTGTATTTCATTTCCCTCTTGTCATTCACGAGGAGCATGTTTGTTCATTAAACGTATCCTTCATACATGTGTTCACAGTTCTATTCGCCATTTTGAGTTATGAGTAAACAAACAACGTTCCCAATTGACTGTTTTATACATGTAACAACATTTTAAAGTCACTTTATTTTAATTTCTGTTGCTTCTATTTTTTTTCTTTTCTATGTAACTTTTGAGTATGGTTGGTAATATTAAGTCATCGGGGAAAACCAGTGTAGTCCTAACACAGAAAGTGAAATTTTGGGCCAATTTTATAACCAAGAGCGTATTTTAGAGTGTGCTCAAGCTGGCTGGTTTGTATACTCGTAGCTTGAAGGCGATATGTCCTTGTTCACATGAGCAGACTGGAAATGTGAACTAGTGTATTGTAAACTACCATGATACCATGTGTACTTTGCATGTATTTACTCATGTTTTTGTCACTTCCATGCCTGTGTAATTTCTATTACCAATGTTATTTCTATTACCCATGTAATTTCTAATGTAATTTCTATTACCCATGTAGTTTATTTACTCATGTTTTTGTCACTTCCATGCCTGTGTAATTTCTATTACCAATGTTATTTCTATTACCTAAATTTCTATTACCCATGTAGTTTCTATTACCCATGTAATCTCTATTACCCATGTAATCTCTATGTAGTCTCTATTACCTATGTATGTTAGGTCAGAGGTTATGTCATATTTCCTGATAAATCATATCTCTGTAACACACCGCAGAATCATCTTGTTTTGACTGGCAATAAGAATGCAATTGTTTTAATAAAATATAAATTGTAAAAAATGTGCCTTGTAGAATTGTTTGTAGTTGGTAACTGACTGAGTTGAAGGTCTGGGTTGAAATGGTATCATATTTTGCTAATTTATGCAAATTTTGAAATAATTTTTTTCCTGTAGTCATGTCACTGGCATATGAAGTAATTATTTATCTAATTGATTGTGGTTAATAAATTGAACTTACTCAATAGAAAAGTTCATTCAACTATTTAAGGACACAGGAAAAATTCATGTTATGCACTTCTTGCTTCAATTGATCATCCACTTTGTACCAAAGTAATTTTAGAGTTCACTAAAAACCAAGGATTGTGATCTATTATCCTGGGTTTGATGCCTGGGTGGGTAATACCACCGCTTCCACCATACACAAGTTAGCACTGAAGGTATATATACCTTGGTTAAAGGCCAGGTATCGTGTTAACATCCACAGTAATATACACTTTTCTGATTGGTTTTTACACAAATATTGACAACCAATCAATAAGTGCAGCGGAAGTGACGCATGCTGTACATACAATGAATGCGTACAGTATGCACTCAATTAGAAACCATCCACAACCAGATGTGACGTGAAAGATATGAACATCACAATTTTACTTCTTTTTTCTTTAACCAACTAGGCAACAAATACCTATATGTGCACACAATACTGAATTGAAAATGGTGGCATTTTATTCCAGTTGGATATTTTTGTGTGATATCATATACACATAAAACATGTGCTCTCACTTTTTGGCCCAGAACTTCTTCAAAGGAAAACAATTTCTATAAATTTTCTAAACAATCTGTTAATCAATGTTGCAAAATGGAATATATTGACCAATTCCTTAAAACAATCCCTATTATCTTTGTGACCCAGGGATCAACATATTAAAGGTAGCTGATCCAGGTATTGACTTGTGTGTTTATGGTTATCCATGAAAAACTTGATTATCATCTGCTTGCACCACAGAAACTTGGCCTAGCACTGGCCTTAATGGCTGAACAAATGATTTAACTTTCTTTTTGTGAGAAAATTCAGGTTTTCCCCAAATTAGTTTTTATGTGTGTAACACAATATTTATAGAAATATATGAAAAGTTGGTAAATTCTTGCCAGTACATGCATTCTATTGATTTATCCTCTGTGATAAATGGTAGGGGTAGCTGGGCAATTTAGAGGAATAGGTAGCTCAGTTGGTAGAGTGCACGACTTATCCTCTGTGATAAATGGTAGGGGTAGCTGGGCAATTTAGAGGAATAGGTAGCTCAGTTGGTAGAGTGCACGACTGAGATGCTGGAGGTTCCAGGTTGGAGTCTCACGCGATACAACTAGGAGATTTTTCCATAGCTATGCTGACAGATACGCCAGGAAATCGAGGGCAGCAATATGTCATCTGCCGCACCTCCTCATCCGGCCATTGGGAGAAGTAGACCAATCGTTGGATGGCGCTAATCTGATGAGGACGTTAAATGGCGGTCCCAATGGCAGGAGAGCCACCTAGTTCTCTGTACACTATTTCGACAAAGAGAAGCATGAAAACGTGGTGTTCATTTCACATCCTGTTCCGGTTTAGTCAAATTCATGGCGTTGATTTTGAGCTGCTGTTCTGAGAATTTGACAGGAGTACAACATGTACGGTGCTTCTGACAACTATGAAGTCAGTTTTAATTAGTGCCTTGTAAATGGTAGACATCATTAGACATTATTATTAATATATCCATCCTAGTTCTGAGTCTCTTAATTCGAAAAGTTTCCAATCAAGAGATCAACATGATTTTTTTCAATAATATAACTTTATTAAACAGAAATATATGTTGACATCATACAATGACAATACAGCGGTAAAAAATGCTTCTGAGATGCAACCTTCATATGAAGGTGTATAGATAGATATATATCTCTTCATCATGCAAAATATTACTTCAAATAATCTTGGCAAATTTTTGCTGTACATACTGTACAAAACCTTAAAGGCAATTTCTTTAGTGTAACCTAAAATTGTGGATCAGTCACAAGATATATGATTGTTTAAATTCCATCAGCTGCAGGTATTTCAAGTTCAACCATAGAGAAACTATAAAGGATTAGCTCAGTGGTTAAGCAAGTCAATCTTTTGTGATAGTGGACAAAAAGATAAAACAGCAGTGAAGAAACTGCTGTGATACCTTCTCCCATTCAGGAGATATTGAAGTTTCATGACTGGTGTAGAAAGTCTACTGGAGGAGAGTGACATCACATCTTCACAATTAGCCAGGTGGACCCATATCCTCCCATTCGCTTGTGCCATGGAAACCAGGGGTAAGCACCAGGCCAAGACTTATTGCATTAAAAATTAAATTAAAATTTTTACTGTACAAGTAAATAATTTTTTCCAACATATTCTCAGGTGGTACATTAAACCTTTATTAGCTTGTTTTCCTGACACTTCCAATGGATGTAAAGCCGCAAAATCTTAGCGAAAATACAATGAAACACAAGACGACTTGAAGAATGTCAGGATGTCCTTTCACAACTAGTCTGATTTCAGTCATTTCTACACAAATAGGCATTTCAAACTCAAATATCTCATAGTGAAATAAGAATTTGAATATTCATTTTGTTCTCTTGCATATAAAATGAACTTGCTCGGCCCTGCACTCAGCTAATCCTTTCATTTCTTCAGCTATTTCCAATAAGCTTCATTGATAAACTGAAATACTAATTCTTGCCCACACCAATATCAAACTTAAATTGACACCGATACTCAGAAGAACATTTGTATGATGAATTCGTACCATCTTTACTTTACTGCTTGAAATAAATCACTGAAAAAAATCATTTATGTCTTTGCCAGAACTCGAGTACATCTGCTCCTTTAATTACATGGCTGGCAGCTGTACTTTGACCATTAAAAATGTAGTAAAGTAGAATTGGGATTTCACATCCCTTTCTCAACAGCTAAGATTATAGAAATGTGCAGTCATTTGATGAACCAGTTGTGAAGCACCGGTGAATGAAGACCCACCACAGATTAAACTTGGGACCTCCAGCTTGCCAAGATGATTGCTAGACTACAGAGGTAAAAAAGAAAGCATAAGAATTACCTACATCAATGCATGTAGTATGCACCATGATTTAGTTGGGCAATAATTTTTCACAGGATAAAAGTATCCAATACAGATCACCTATATCCTCGCTGGTTCAATTTATTTGGTTACTGATCAACTACATTCTCTTAGGATTAGCAACTTTTTCACAAGATAAATGCCACTCTCACAAGATGCTTGCAATTCTCACAGGAAAAGTTCCCTCCTTGCAGTATTAACCACATATTGTCCATATCAACAGCATCATCACACAAGTTCAACCACATCCCAAGAAGGATCGGCCACATGCTATCAGGATCACCCGAAACCTCGGAGGATCACCCGAAACCTCGGAGGATCACCCGAAACCTCGGAGGATCACCCGAAACCTCGGAGGATCACCCGAAACCTCGGAGGATCACCCGAAACCTCGGAGGATCACCCGAAACCTCGGAGGATCACCCCTCGGAGGATCACCCAAACCTCGGGATCACCCGAAACCTCGGAGGATCACCCGAAACCTCGGAGGATCACCCGAAACCTCGGAGGATCACCCGAAACCTCGGAGGAACACCCGAAACCTCGGAGGATCACCCGAATCCTCGGAGGATCACCCGAATCCTCGGAGGATCACCCGAATCCACGAAGGATCACCAGAATCCACGAAGGATCACCAGAATCCACGAAGGATCACCAGAATCCTCCGAGGATCACCAGAATCCTCCGAGGATCACGAGAATCCTCCGAGGATCACCAGAATCCTCGGAGGATCACCAAAATCATCAGAGGATCACCAAAATCATCAGAGGATCACCAAAATCATCAGAGGATCACCAGAATAATCAGAGGATCATTAGAATCATCGGAGGATAACCAGAATAATCAGGGGATCACCAGAATAATCAGGGGATCACCAGAATAATCAGGGGATCACCAGAATAATCAGAGGATCACCAGAATAATCAAAAGATCATCAGAGGATCACCAGAATCATCAGAGGATCACCAGAATCATCCATCAGAGGATCACCAGAATCATCCATCAGAGGATCACCAGAATCATCAGAGGATCACCAGAAACATCAGAGGACAATCTCAAAGCATCCTTATAGGATTATCCATTCCCTCACGGGTTTGCATTATTGATTTCTGTTCAACTACATTCTCATACGATTAACAACTTCCTAAATAGATCAATCCCATTCTCACATGATTAATCACATTATCACATGATAAGCCACTAGGATTAATCACATGCTTACTTGGATTAACTGTATTTTTGTTTGGATTAACCACATATTTCCTAGATCAACCATATTCTTACTGGTTCAACTACACTTTGTTCCTCAAATGGATTGAACAATTTGTTTCGCATGCACATACTTTTCACCACCAGGCTACTTTAATAATGAATGAACAAACAAGTGTGATCTGGATAACAAAAATATGATGAAGTGAGATTATCTTAAACTAGTTCTTGCTTCTGGTCATACAGAAATGATCTATGCAGTCATGTAACTTGCTGACCCCCAGGTAAGGTCCACATTGACATACTACCATGACTACAATTATTTCCCTATAAGTAAATAACCTGTGTGTATGGTAATGTATGCATGCAGACCCAAGCTTTTCTAGAGGGCACGAGAATTTCCCCTGAATATTATCTACTTATTCTTGAAAAGATTTGCCTGACTTCCATTCCACAGTGGTATGAAAATTGGCAACTTACCAGCAAATCATGCTGATGACCAAATTTTTAGCTTTTCATATTTTCAGCACCCCTATTACTGCCTTTATTGCCCAAATATATCCCTTGTTTTCCAAACAATTTCAACATGGGTGGAGAGGTAACTTCCCTGCCCCTGAACCTCTTCCCTGCCCCCTGAACCTCTTTCCCGCCCCTAAACCTCTTCCCCGCCCCTGAACCTCTTCCCCCGCCCAAAATATGCAGTGGTGCAAGTAAAAAAGATTAGTCCCAGAAGAAATACTGAGTTTGACTTCTATATTTCAGTCATTCTGATTAGGTAAAGGAAGACATTATCCGATATAAAAAAAAATTAGTGTGCAAGTGTTTCACGTCATTACGATCATCTTGGATTAAGATGAAAATATATGCCCAATAGATCGAATTTTCCATGATTGTGTAACACAACCTTTGATAACTACAGACATGTGAGTAATGATTTATAAAAGTAGCTGAAATTGATCAATTTTCTCATCAAAATAGCTAAGTATTGTGAATTATGCACGAAATAAGTGAAATTAGCTTGGAAAATAGCTGAAATCAGCTAAATAGCTGGCTCACATGCCTGTAACTACATGAGGCCCTATTAAATAAATAATATAGTCACTAATTATACAAATAATTTGAAGTATTTCATCATGTACACCTTAAAATAACTGACATTATCAATTGGCTGAAATACAACTGCTTCATGTACACAATATAAAATCTCTGTAGCAGTAGTGCCCGAGGGGCCCCATTGGCTAATTGTTTCAAATATACATGAAAAATCACTTACAATTTGCAAAAATATGCTGGAACCCATCATTACTCTATTTGTGAAAATAATCAGTTCTTCTTACAAACCATTATTCATTCACTATTGTAAATACTTTTGTAGTGTACACACCAAATAACAACAAATATTTTTTCAATGGAAATTTTTCCTCTTCATTGTTTTAGTAACTAAACACACAAGCAAAACAGACTAAATCTGAAATTATACAGACAAGATTCAGCAAAGTTGAAACATGATTTTAATTTTCTTACCAAGAACTTGGCAAAGATAATTCCTACCTACTTATATTTGCAATTTTAACTGATTTATTTCAAGGATTATTCCTGTGAATTTTTATTTTTGTATATATGAAAGAGGACTATGAAAGAAACAATTTGGTGTAAGAATTATGTTGATATCTTTTTCTGTTTATGACTTATTGCATTTCAAAGATAACGTGTTTGCTGAAAAGTGACCTCACAGTGTGAAATGTGATGTCATAAAGGCAGATCCAAGACAATTTTTGGGTATTTCTTTAAAAACTAATTGCGTCTTTCTAAATTACTAGAAACATTTTGTTAGCATTTTGTTATCTATTGAGATGGGGTATAACATACACTTTATAAGGACATGCTTTGCACATCTGCTCATGAACCTTACACTCTTTAAAAACATAAGAATTCTCTTGGATCTGCCTTTATGACATCACACCGCACACTGCAAAGTCACTTTTCAATACACTTGCGCAATCTTTGAAATGCAGTAACTCCTAAACGGAAAAAGATATCATGATATTTACAACGATTTGTCCTCTATATATGCAAATTAAATTTGACTGGAATATTCCTTTAAGATGGTCACTAATGATCTACTTTGAATGCCTCAATTTTCATGATGAATGACTCTGCTTAATTACCTGTTCAGACTGTTCCATTGTTATTCAAAACACATTTTTTTTTTTAAATGGCATCCATGTTTTTCTTCTAAGACTGAATACACAATATAGAGGGATTTCATCATGCGACTCTTAACTCCAAGTGGAAGCCATTTTGCAGGGTAGCGGCGTCGTTGCATTTCACGCATCCTCACACAGCTCAGTCACATCATACGTCCAACAAACATGCTACCCTACCAGTACCAGTCAGCGAATTTTACTAATTGCAATTTTTTTTGGGTCGCTTCCAATTTTACTTCATATTTTCCTAAAGTTATATATATTCACCGCGTATGTGAAGAGTATCTTTAACGTTACTGCCAGCTGACTGTTTATTATTCTCAGACAAAGCCTACATACCTGATATAAAGTGCTCGCTGTAAATTCTTGTGTGAAACGTAGGTTGAAAGTCGTCACGTCACATAGCAGAAATTCACTTTGAACGTCGATCAGGATCAGATGGAAATCGAGAAAATGTGTTTTTCTTATTCCCACGCACACATCTATTAGTGCAACCAATAGCACAGCAAGATTCCGCATTAATTATCTTAACCCAGTATCTTACAAAAAATTATCTCATATAACAACATGCAAACGTATTTAAGTCTAATTAAGTGTATAGCAGATGATAAGTGTTTTAGTCCTACAAAATAATGATGTAAAAACAAAGTGATGTGACCTCATGACATCAGCTCAAACACCCTTAAAAAGCACAAAGTCAAATACAATGAAATCTGGGATATTAATGTATGGATTAAGAGAGCCTAGCCTGCCTTGCTTTTAATCAAAAAAATGAAAGATATGACACTTTCTTCTAGGTCAAAACTACTCGTGGAAGATTACAACTTCAAAGGGTAACCTGCAAGGGTCCTGGCTGACCATTAAAGGTCAACACAACTTACGCAGTTAAAACTTGATCTTAATTAGTAAAAATGATGTTATACTTCTTATTACATTTTGGGTTAAAAACAGAGTATGGAAACATCAATTTTGCAGCATGAATTTTGAATGAATAAAGGTTTTCATTATGGGAAAAATATTCTCTGATAATGGGAAAAGGATCCTCTGATAATGAGGAAAGGATAATCTGATAATGGGAAAAGGATCATCTGATAGGAAGAAAGATACATTCCCACCAGTCATGTTTAATTTCTTTGTTACTATACACTGATGAATATTCAAACAAGATATAAACAATTATTTTCTGGACTTTATATACCACAAAGGGAAGGGTAATATGCAGGACACAGTACTCGTATCATCAAATGTACCTTATTGCTCAATTTAGGTACTTGCATCTTTAAGGATACTCTTATCATAAAAGATCATCAAAGATACTCTTACCATAAAAAATGCTTATACCATGAGAGATACTCTTTTCAAAGGTTCTTGTGTCAAAGATACACTTATCACCAATGATACACTTATCATCAATGATTCACTTATCACCATTGATACACTTATCATCAAAGACTCATATCATGAAAGATACTTGTAACAAAAATACCCTTTCCATCAAAGATACATTTACTCTTTTCATCAAAGATAAATGCATCATTAGATATACTCTGAAGTATACTTTTACAAAGGTACTTTTACCATCAAAGATACCCTTATCAAACATATCCTTATCAAAGATACAGTATCACATATCCAAGATATCCTAATCAAAGATACCATTATCACAGATAGATAACCTTATTCAAGATAACCTTATCCAAGATACCCTTATCAAACATAGATAACCTTATCCAAGATACTCTTATCAAAGATATCCTTATCAAAGATACCCTTGTCAATGATATCCTTATCCAATATACCCTTATCCAAGATATTCTTTTCAATGATATCCTTACCAAAGATATTTGGCTGTACTCTTTTTATTATGTTGTTGCTTTCATTGTTATTTTCTGTTTTTTCTTGTTTTCATATTTGTATTGCGCCATGAGCACCTTATTGATGGATATGTTTCTGTGCTTCGTAAATTTACATTATTATTGTCAGCAGAGATACTAATTTTTTTCAAAGGAACTTATAACATCCATACAATTTCTATCAAGTAATTTATAAATGATGGCCATCAAATTGAAAGCACAGTACTTTGGACCTTTTTTCCCCCGAGGAGATATTTATGGCCTACAAGGGTTCTCATTCTGCACACCCCTTGTTTGACCAATCAGAAGAATTGCAAATTATCTTTGAATGCATAGATTAACACACCACAACCACCTGCAGTCACATCTTAATTATTAAAATAATATTTCCACTGAAAGTCCTTTATATGTTGAATATAATTTTTCCTATTAAAAATACATTCCTAACCGGTTACCCTCGATTTGAGTCAAAATGACAATCACATCTTTATTGATACCCACTCTGAAGCTAAAAAGTTCTCGCTGAAAAACAAAAGTACCTTAAGAATATGAGTTTAAATCTCTCCCATGGCGCTTCCTTAATTTACTACATGGGCAACTAAATTGAACAATTCTGTGTTATACTTGTAAAACAACATCATAGGGAATCTAAATGGGGTATATTTTGAAAGCTTCTGATATAACAGGAGTTGAAAACATCAACAAGACTATTACATGTTGGTTAGAAAAACAACACAGAGCATTGAGCAAAACAAAAGTTAATTTTTTTCGACATTAACGGAATCAGATATGATCAGAAGAATAGAAATAACCTTCAACGTGTAAATGGCACAACTATGTATCTTTCCCGGGAGCAGAAATATCTGTGTGACATGTTTGCGCTTCATACTGCAAAATAAACTAAGATATGTTCATCTCAATTAGGAAATTCTACATCATCATCATCTAAAGTAAAAGCGTGATCGAAAAGATTGGTTCAGTGGTCAAGCGTGTCCATCCATTATGAGGACAGTAGGAACACAATGGTCAAGAACATACTACAAAATATTTTTCAATTAAAGAGATATTCAGAAAATGCCTGAAACCAGACTAGACGAGATATCACTGCAACATGACTTCAGTTTTTGAAAATTATTTTCAGAGGTATTTGAGCTTTCAAAATTACAAACTCCAAAATAAAAAAAAGAAACTTTGATATGCCTTTCCAAATTGTTTTGAAATTATTCTTAATTATTTAAAAAAAACAGTAATTTTCTACATGTAAATGGACACATGCACGTGACCACTGAACATATCCATCCAACATCAGAGATAAAGCATCTCAAGGTTTAGTTAACCTTGAGTATATTCTAACAAAAATAATTACCCATGCAACAAAACATGTACACTCTGTTAACGTTGGCACCAGTTACCAAATTCAAAAACCTATGCATACACTCAAATACATTTTGTGGTTCTACTGAATGACAAAAGCAAATCAAATGAAAAACAAGCAACAAGAAAAAGCGCTTTTCTTGCACTTCATAATGCCCATTATCGACCATTTACTGGCCCGTATATGACCACTAGAGAAAAAAAAAATTCCAACGAAAAGCGATAAATAGCATCTGGAGGAAATCCGTATCGAACTACATATGTGGTGGTCACTATACACCAAAAGCAATGGTTTCAGCAATCTCAGAATTGTTTAAAAATAAAACTGAAATTTCTGGTATATTTTGAGCTTTAAAAGTATCCCATGCTTGTCTTATGAATATAATAGGGGTCATATGAATATGACAGGGCTGTCAAAAGTGGTTATTACAATCTCTGCCACAAGTTTATTCAAGTCATAAGCTTTAATTTATGTAATTTACTCAGCGTTACCCTCAGAAAAAAGTACAGAATTTTAAAGAAATATTCCTGTGGTCAGACGTGCATATCGTATTAAAAGTTAAAGTAAAGTTCATCCAAGCCATTAGACCCATGGGAGTTTATTCCCAGTTTCCATGGCGAGAGCATATAAGTCCCCGTGGATGGGCACCAGTCCATCACAGGTTAACTCCCCAGCAATACTGGTACTCATTTTAAAGCTAAGTAGACTGAATCAAATTTAAAAGGATGTCTGTCTCAAGGACAAAATGCAGCGTTCTTAGTGGGAATCAAACCCACCTTTCGCATATGAGCACAACTCCTTAACCACAGCACCTCTGTGCATTTAGCATAGTAGAGGACAAAACACGTGAACAGATTGTGAAGAAGAAACAATATTAATATCTCATTCCTATAAGCAGATATTAAAGTGTAAGCTCTGAGAGAATTGTGTTTAAGTGCTTGATTACAGTAGACTTTCTATACCTGTTGTGTTGTTTTTTTAGTAAAAGAGTTGTTACCACTTTATAATTCCAGATTTCTTTACAGGAGTGGGATACCACAGTAGATTTGTGGAAACAGTTGTCTTTACATTCCTCTATTGTACAAGATGGCGACGCTGACCACTGAACTAATTATCCCTAAAAACTATCACACTTCCTGCCCAATACCTTGCTTGTTATTCATGTACTGCAGTTTGCCTCTAAATACACGATGTGAACAAAGATGTGAACCTGCCTATAACAACATTTGTTGTGAAGGCTGTCAATGCTGCACTATAACAAAGGGATAAACCTGAAAGTATCTAGTCCCCTGCCTATAACAACAATTGTTGTGGAGGCTGTTAATGCTACACTATAGCAAAAAGATCAACCTGAAAGAATCTAGTCCCTTGCCTATAACAACAATTGTTGTGGAGGCTGTCAATGCTACACTATAGCAAAGGGATCAACCTGAAAGTATCTAGTCCCCTGCCTATAACAACAAATGTTGTGGAGGCTGTCAATGCTACACTATAGCAAAGAGATCAACCTGAAAGTATCTAGTCCCTTGCCTATAACAACATTTGTTGTGAAGGCTGTCAATGCTACACTATAGCAAAGGGATCAACCTGAAAGTATCTAGTCCCCTGCCTATAAGAACATTTGTTGTGAAGGCTGTCAATGCTACACTATAGCAAAGGGATCAACCTGAAAGTATCTAGTCCCCTGCCTATAAGAACATTTGTTGTGAAGGCTGTCAATGCTGCACTATAGCAAAAGGGTCAACCTGAAAGTATCTAGTCCCTTGCCTATAACAACATTTGTTGTGAAGGCTGTCAATGCTACACTATAGCAAAGGGATCAACCTAAAAGTATCTAGTCCCCTGCCTATAACAACATTTGTTGTGAAGGCTGTCAATGCTGCACTATAGCAAAAGGGTCAACCTGAAAGTATCTAGTCCCCTGCCTATAACAACATTTGTTGTGAAGGCTGTCAATGCTACACTATAGCAAAAGGGTCAACCTGAAAGTATCTAGTCCCCTGCCTATAAGAACATTTGTTGTGAAGGCTGTCAATGCTACACTATAGCAAAAGGGTCAACCTGAAAGTATCTAGTCCCCTGCCTATAACAACATTTGTTGTGAAGGCTGTCAATGCTGCACTATAGCAAAAGGGTTAACCTGAAAGTATCTAGTCCCTTGCCTATAACAACATTTGTTGTGAAGGCTGTCAATGCTGCACTATAGCAAAGGGGTCTACCTGAAAGTATCTAGTCCCCTGCCTATAACAACATTTGTTGTAAAGGCTGTCAATGCTGCACTATAGCAAAAGGGTCAACCTGAAAGTATCTAGTCCCTTGCCTATAACAACATTTGTTGTGAAGGCTGTCAATGCTACACTATAGCAAAAGGGTCAACCTGAAAGTATCTAGTCCCCTGCCTATAACAACATTTGTTGTGAAGGCTGTCAATGCTGCACTATAGCAAAGGGATCAACCTGAAAGTATCTAGTCCCCTGCCTATAACAACATTTGTTGTGGAGGCTGTCAATGCTGCACTATAGCAAAAGGGTCAACCTGAAAGTATCTAGTCCCCTGCCTATAACAACATTTGTTGTGGAGGCTGTCAATGCTGTACTATAGCAAAGGGATCAACCTGAAAGTATCTAGTCCCTTGCCTATAACAACATTTGTTGTAAAGGCTGTCAATGCTACACTATAGCAAAGGGATCAACCTGAAAGCATCTAGTCCCCTGCCTATAACAACATTTGTTGTAAAGGCTGTCAATGCTGCACTATAGCAAAGAGATCAACCTGAAAGTATCTAGTCCCTTGCCTATAACAACATTTGTTGTGAAGGCTGTCAATGCTACACTATAGCAAAGGGATCAACCTGAAAGTATCTAGTCCCCTGCCTATAACAACATTTGTTGTATAGGCTGTCAATGCTGCACTATAGCAAAAGCGTCAACATGAAAGTATCTAGTCCCCTGCCTATAACAACATTTGTTGTAAAGGCTGTCAATGCTGCACTATAGCAAAAGGGTCAACCTGAAAGTATCTAGTCCCTTGCCTATAACAACATTTGTTGTGAAGGCTGTCAATGCTACACTATAGCAAAAGGGTCAACCTGAAAGTATCTAGTCCCCTGCCTATAACAACATTTGTTGTGAAGGCTGTCAATGCTGCACTATAGCAAAGGGATCAACCTGAAAGTATCTAGTCCCCTGCCTATAACAACATTTGTTGTGGAGGCTGTCAATGCTGCACTATAGCAAAGGGGTCAACCTGAAAGTATCTAGTCCCCTGCCTATAACAACATTTGTTGTGGAGGCTGTCAATGCTGCACTATAGCAAAGGGATCAACCTGAAAGTATCTAGTCCCTTGCCTATAACAACATTTGTTGTAAAGGCTGTCAATGCTACACTATAGCAAAGGGATCAACCTGAAAGCATCTAGTCCCCTGCCTATAACAACATTTGTTGTAAAGGCTGTCAATGCTGCACTATAGCAAAGAGATCAACCTGAAAGTATCTAGTCCCTTGCCTATAACAACATTTGTTGTGAAGGCTGTCAATGCTACACTATAGCAAAGGGATCAACCTGAAAGTATCTAGTCCCCTGCCTATAACAACATTTGTTGTATAGGCTGTCAATGCTGCACTATAGCAAAAGGGTCAACATGAAAGTATCTAATCCACCAGAGAAGGTTCGTCAGGGAGGAAAATCATGTTGGCTCAGAATTTCTGCAAATATGAGTAACAACAATTTTACCAGAAAACCATTTGTCCAACTTGATTAGCACAACTAAAACAAGTCTCTAACTCAGATTTGATTTTTAGTTGTACCGGGCAACTAGCAACATGAGTGATGTGTCAGTTCCTATTATGGCGGCCCTAGACACTAATTAAATGCCCAACCAGTCCAAGGTTACCTGTTTAACTAAAAAAGATCAATATTTGGATACTTAAATCAAATCAAATGCAATGAAAACATACTAGACAATAAAATTCTCCTATTTGTTGGCAAAAAAATGCTTGAACATTAAACCACACTGTAAATGAAGCCAAAGCTGCTCAAATTTTCCATTTTCCCTCAAATTCTTGAAAGATCAAGGACGACTATTACTTGTTGTTTTCTGAATTGTTTTGTAGCAAACCACAGCGTTACATAATTGTTACCTTTTCCAAAAGGCTGGTTTTATAAGATGTCTCACCATGATGTCTATAGGATCCTTGCATTAATATTGCATTATTATGTAAGCACATGAGGAGATTTTCTGCAAACTTAAAACGAAGATTCTGATGGTCTTTCAAAAGATGAAATTCACAATTTCTTCAACAACTCTACTTCCACTTGTTTCTGGCAAAACTCAATGCTACACCTCATAAGCATTTTCAGAAAGACGACTGACAATTCGCTAAAAATTGAATCCGAATCCATACACTTGGTACAGTATCATTTCATCCCTCGTCCTGATTCCACCAAATAGAAAATAAAATACAGAGCTTAGATCATCACCGACCAAGCTATGACAGCAAAAGACATAATCCTGCCGTCAGTGAGAAGGACCATGTGGAACTAAGTTAAACTGAGGCTTTGAGTCTCGGGGTATCAAACAAATTTCACATGACTGGAGGTCTGCATGGTTGGTGTAAGTGCAGGAGCTGCAGTTCCATGTGTGCCCCTCTCTCTCAGGCTCTGGTTGTGGTGGAGGGATGACAGGATGATGATGACCTATGAAGAGAAAGGTAGTCATCATCAGCATTTCAGTCAAATTACAAAATATCATTCAGCAAAGCAACCCTCACAATTTTTACAGTGGAACTAACACAAGATACAAAAGGTTCCTCAGTGCATTTTAAAGTACACAAGACTTGCAAGGAATACTCCAGTGTGGTTAAACATGTGTACTCCATATGCAAAGAGCAACTAAAGACACACAAGTGAAACACCTATACCGACTGTTCCATTTAGAAGATATCAATTACACATAAGGGGTACCATTAAGATGCCCAAACTCTGAGATTTGCTGCTCAGTGGTCTTGACTTGGGATAAAGGACAGTAAAAGCAACAAGATGGTGAAGAAAGCATTCAAAATCTTGTTCTCTTAAGGAGATATTTAAAGGATTAGTTCAGTGGTCAAGCAAGTTTATCTTATATGAAAAAGGGCCATAAAGGAAACAAAATGGTGAAGAAAGCATTCAAAAATCTTATTCCGTTATAAAGATATGCAAATTTAAAGTTTGGTATCATTTGTGTAGAAACGACTGAAATCAGACTAGTTGTGATGTCACAGCTTCAAATTCCTCAAAATATTAAAGTATTTAAAAAAGTATATTTAATTTTTTCACTATTTAAATTATATTTTCTCGAATGTTTTTCAGGTGGTATATTATAAATATCCTTCCTAGATTCAGAGTTACTACTTTTTTGACATAACCCATAGTTTTTAAGCTACAAAATCGCAGGAAAAAATATGATAGAATACATCAAGACTTTTGAGGAATCTGAGGCTATGACATCAAAATTAGTCTGATTTCAGTCATTTCTACACAAATAAACTTTAACTTAAATATCTCCTTAACGGAATAAGATTTTTGAATGTTTTCTTTACCATTTTGTTTCTTTTGAAGTCATCTTTCAAATAAGATAAACTTGCATGACCACTGAACTAATCCTTTAAATATCTCCTTAACAAAATAAGATTTTTGAATGCTTTCTTCACCATTTTGTTTCTTTTGAAGTCATCTTTCATATAAGATAAACTTGCATGACCACTGAACTAATCCTCTAAATATTTCCAATGGCATATGATTTTTGAATGCTTTCTTCCCCATTCTGTTTCTTTTAAAGTCATCTTTCATATAAGATAAACATGCTTGACCTCTGAACTAATCCTTTAAGCTTAAAGTTCTTTCTGCAACATGTGTGTAAAAATGACAGAAATCAGACAAGTAGTGTCATCACATCTCATGCTCCTCAATAAATTCCATGCACTTTTTAAAATAGTTTCTTAGATTTTGTAACCTAAAACCCTTACATTTGTTGGGAGAGTAATACTCCAGTCTAGTGAAGAAATGGTGATCAGACATTCGCAGAAATTGTGAAGGAAAAAAATTTGAACCAGACATCGGAAATGATACAAATCCCCTCTCTGCTAATAACACACCTTCCACATGCCATTCCACCCTCTGTCCCACATGCCATCCCATCCTACATCCCATCCTACCCTACAGGAACTCATACATGAAATTCTGATGACTTTCCACCACATCATCCATATGCCATCAAACCTACAATTAAGATGACATCCCACCACATGCAATCCCACATACCAAACCAACCTATCCCACAATACAGGCCACCTTGTTCCACACGCAATCTTGGTTCCACCAACGCCGTCCCACATTATATGCCACCTTGTTCCACACGCAATCTTGGTTCCACCAACGCTATCCCACATTATATGCCACCTTGTTCCACACGCAATCTTGGTTCCGCCAACGCCGTCCCACTTGGTTCTGTTCCACACGCAATCTTGGTTCCGCCAACGCCATCCCATTTGGTTCTATTCCACACGCAATCTTGATTCCGCCAACGCCGTCCCACTTGGTTCTGTTCCACAAGCAATCTTGGTTCCGCCAACACCGTCCCACTTGGTTCTGTTCCACACGCAATCTTGATTCCGCCAACGCCGTCCCACTTGGTTCTGTTCCACACGCAATCTTGGTTCCGCCAACGCCGTCCCACTTTGTTCTGCCAACGCCGTCCCACTTTGTTCCGCCAACGCCGTCCCACTTTGTTCCGCCAACGCCGTCCCACTTTGTTCCGCCAACGCCGTCCCCACTTTGTTCCGCCAACGCCGTCCCACTTTGTTCCGCCAACGCCGTCCCACTTTGTTCCGCCAACGCCGTCCCACTTGGTTCCGCCAACGCCGTCCCACTTGGTTCCGCCAACGCCGTCCCACTTGGTTCCGCCAACGCCGTCCCACTTGGTTCCGCCAACGCCGTCCCACTTGGTTCCGCCAACGCCGCCCCACTTGGTTCCGCCAACGCCGCCCCACTTGGTTCCGCCAACGCCGCCCCACTTTCCGCCAACGCCGTCCCACTTGGTTCCGCCAACGCCGTCCCCACTTGGTTCCGCCAACGCCGTCCCACTTGGTTCCCCAACGCCGACCCACTTGGTTCCGCCAACGCCGTCCCACTTGGCTCCGCCAACGCCGTCCCACTTGGCTCCGCCAACGCCGTCCCACTTGGTTCCGCCAACGCCGTCCCACTTGGTTCCGCCAACGCCGTCCCACTTGGTTCCGCCAACGCCGTCCCCACTTGGTTCCGCCAACGCCGCCCCACTTGGTTCCGCCAACGCCGCCCCACTTGGTTCCCAACGCCGTCCCCACTTGGTTCCGCCAACGCCGTCCCCACTTGGTTCCGCCAACGCCGTCCCCACTTGGTTCCGCCAACGCCGTCCCACTTGGTTCCGCCAACGCTGTCCCACTTGGTTCCGCCAACGCCGTTCTACTTGGTTCCGCCATCCCACTTGGTTCCGCCAACACCGCCCCACTTGGTTCCGCCAACGCCGTCCCACTTGGTTCCGTCAACATTGTCCCACTTGGTTCCGCCAACGCCGTCCCACTTGGTTCCGCCAACGCCGTCCCACTTGGTTCCGCCAACGCCGTCCCACTTGGTTCCGCCAACGCCGTCCCACTTGGTTCCGCTGTCCCACTTGGTTCCGCCAACACCGTCCCACTTGGTTCCGCCAACGCCGTCCCACTTGGTTCCGCCATCCCACTTGGTTCCGCCAACCCGTCCCACTTGGTTCCGCCAACGCCATCCCAGTTGGTTCCGCCAACGCCCTCCCACATGGTTTCGCCAACGCCCTCCCACTTGGTTCCACCGTCCCACTTGGTTCCGCCGTCCCACTTGGTTCCGCCGTCCCACTTGGTTCCGCCGTCCCACTTGGTTCCGCCGTCCCACTTGGTTCCGCCGTCCCACTTGGTTCCGCCAACGTCATCCCACTTGGTTCCGCCGTCCCACTTGGTTCCGCCGTCCCACTTGGTTCCGCTGTCCCACTTGGTTCCCCCGTCCCACTTGGTTCCGCCAACGCTGTCCCCATCCCCATGTCCCCATCCCGCCGTCCCCGTCCGCCGCCCCCCGCCATTCCACGCCGTCCCCATCCCACCGTCCCCGCCGTCCCCCATACCTCTTTCTCCCATCATCCCACCTTCCCGACCGTCCCTCATTCCCCTACCGTCCCTCATTCCCCTACCGTCCCTCATTCCCCTACCGTCCCTCATTCCCCTACCGTCCCTCATTCCCCTACCGTCCCTCATTCCCCTACCGTCCCTCATTCCCCTACCATCCCTCATTCCCCTACCATCCCTCATTCCCCTACCATCCCTCATTCCCCTACCATCCCTCATTCTCCTACCATCCCTCATTCCCCTACCATCCCTTATTCCCCTACCATCCCCATCTCCTACCATCCCCATCCCCTACCATCCATCATTCTCCTATTCCCATACCATCCCCATTCCTCTACCATCAATCATTTTCCTACCGTCAATCATTCTCCTACCATCCCCATTCCGCTACCATCCCCCATTCCCCTACCATCCCTCAATCACCTACCATACTCAATCCCCTACCATCTCCATTCCCCTACCAAACTCTATTAACCTACCATCCTCCATTCACCTACTAACCTCCATTAACCTACCAACCTCCATTCACCTGCCAACCTCCATTAACCTACCAACCTCCATTCACCTACCAACCTCCATTCACCTGCCAACCTCCATTCCCCTACAATCTCCAATTCCCCTACCATCCCTCATTCCTCTACCATCCCTCATTGCCCTACCACTCCCATTCCCCTACCAACCCCAATTCTCCTACCATCCCTCATTCTGCTACCATACCCATTCCCCTACCACCCCCATTCCCCTACCACCCCCATTCCCCTACCACCCCCATTCCCCTACCACCCCCATTCCCCTACCATCCCCATTCCCCTACCATCCCCATTCCCCTACCATCCCCATTCCCTACCATCCCCATCCCCATCCCCCATTCCCTACCATCCCCATTCCCCTACCATCCCCATTCCCTACCATCCCCATTCCCTACCATCCCCATTCCCTACCATCCCCATTCCCCTACCATCCCCATTCCCCTACCATCCCCATTCCCTACCATCCCCATTCCCTACCACCCTCATTATTCTACCAAACTCCATTCACCTACCATCATTCTCCATTCACCTACCATCATCCTCCATTCACCTACCATCATCCTCCATTCACCTACCATCATCCTCCATTCACCTACCATCATCCTCCATTCACCTACCATCATCCTCCATTTACCTACAGTGCCAACCTCCATTCACCTACCAACTTCTATTCACTTACCAACTACCCAACTTTTGCCACCCACTCATCTACAAAGTGTACTCTTAACCAACTGATCATTCCAACCTTCACTATAACCTTCACTCACTTAATTGCATCACAGCTCCCTTATTTCTTAATTCAAATACACAAAAAACATTACCTTTTTAACTTTAAATTGCAATGTAAATTTGTATATTATGGCCAAACCTTCACAGCTAATGCCAGGTACCTATTTCACTGCCAGGTACGAAGCAGGAGTTTTCAAGTCTCTGTACAAGCCTGGGCTCGAACGAGGGACCATCAAGATGAAAGCCCAGCTCTTTACCAACTGAGCTATCCTGCTTTCTAAAAGACACTCCACTAAATCTTTAATAAGTAAAACAATATCAACTTACCTGGCTGAAGATCCCTCTGTTTATGTTGAATTGGAGGCAAGGGTCCAGGCGGTCCTGTGGTAGGCAAGTTGCTATAAAAGCCCCCAGGGTAGGGTGGGGGAGCAGGGGAGGAATAACGGAAAACTGAAACAAAAAATAGCAAAATATATATCACCAATGGACAACTATACATTACTGATGATGGAAAAGTATATATAAACTCATGTCTGTATAAGGTTTGTTTGTGTGTTTGTATTTTTGTTTGTTGATCGTGAATTAAAGTACAATATTTTAGTGTGTAAGATATCTGATGCAATCCTTTGAAAAGTCCTCAAATGTGCTCTGGTTCAGTTACTCCACATACTTTTTAAAGGAAGAAACATCTCAAGCAAAATAAAGAAAAAGCAAAACTTTCCCATGATTTCACATCATCCCATCAAGCAATGTTTAAGAATACAATACAGCTTCAAATGAGACAAAAGGCAGTGAAAAAGGGGAGCGACAGAAAAAAGAAAAAAGAAAACCTTACAGTACGTATCAAAATTCCATAACCACAGCCAAAACAAAATCAGAAATAATTTAGCTCAAAATTTATCAAAATTAGGTGAACAGCATAACATGTGATAGGCTAAGATGAGTTCATGCTTATATTGGAGGTAAATATGATCCACAATTTGGATATTCCACCACAAGAAACTTGAACGTAAGATTTAAACAGGTACACATAAAAATTCAGAACAGAATGGTCCGACACCAATGTTCCAAAATGTATCTAAACCATACTGAACAAACCTGACTCAAGATCCTTGGCTGCGATTATTACAAGAACAAATGACAACAAAATTACTTTAGATTTTTTGCATACACACTTGAATGTCTCCAAATGATAGTGTTTATTGTATGTCTACTGAATATAACTGACACTTCTTGACAGTGTAGACGGTAATCAATTTCAGTAATCGATAACAAATAGGAATGGCAAAAAAGTCTAAACCCCATAAATGAATTATTTAAAAACAGAAGTATCCAGTTTATGTAACTAGAACTGTCGGAAGGACAGTATGCTCCACTATTCAAAGCTAGTGTGTATAGAGAATGAGCTTACAGAGGGAATTATATACAGAAATAGGGTAACAGGGGCAGATGATTTCAAATAACTTGAGCTTGGGAAGTTTGTTTGTTTGTTTGATGAGGTCTTAACGGCACCACGACAACGAAGGTCAAATTGTGCCTGAGAGGTCAGATCATTTTAGAGGTAGTAAGGAAAGAGACCAGGGGAAGAATGAGAGAAATTCAAGAACAAAAGCCAGAAAGCTGTGATCGAGAGAGGAGGTGCATGGGTAAAACTAAAAACAGAGTAGAGAGGGGGTGGAAGAGGAGGATTAAATATGGTTGTAGAGGGATGCATGCTGAAGGAAGGAGACTATTTTATCTGGAGGATTTTTTTTTTTGGAAGAACTCAGCAATTGAGTTGTGGGGAGCGAGAGAAGCTCTGGGAAGGTTGTACAGGGGGCAAGCAAGGAGAACGTGTTGGATTGTAAGGATGCAGTGGCAATTGTTACAGAGGGGTTGGGGGAACCAATAAGGAGGTGGGAGTGAGTGAGGTGGGTGTGACCAATTCTAAGGCGGGTAATATGAGCGTTGTCGACATGAGAAAGGTTGTTGATGGTGGATTTGATCGGGATTGTGGGCTGGATAACATGGAGTTTGTTATCAATTTGGAAGTTCCATAAGGTTTGCCAGCGGTCACGAACAAGAGAAGCGATAAGCGGTTTGATGTCAGAGAGGTTTTGGGAAAAGGGGAAGGGAGGAGGTTAAGGGCAAGCTTAGCGGCTGTATCAGCCCTGTCATTGCCAGGGATGCCAACATGGCTGGGTATCCAGAAGAAAGAACACTTTTCCTGCAGAGGGTGGGAGAAAGAGTTTCCGGAGGAGGAGGTGGCAGGTGAGGTTATCCCATTTAAGATTGAGTAATGAAGTAAGAACAGCCTTTGAGTCAGAGAAAATGGCAAAGTGACTAAGAGGAGAGTACTCAATAAAGTTGAGGGCGAGGAGAATGGCCTTAGCCTCGGCTGAAAAGATGGATGAGTGGTCAGGAAGTCTGCTACTGAGGGTGATGTCTTGGATGATGGCAGCAGCAGCTGTCTTGTTGCCTTCCTTGGAGCCATCAGTATAGATGGAGGTGTAATTTGAGAGTTGGTCTTTGATTTGGTTGTGGAGATTGATGAAGAGATTAGGGTGAGTTTGAGTTTTGTTATAAGTGGAGAGGTCAAGGTGGACAGAAGGAAGGGGGTGGCCCAAGAGCGGAAAAGTGGGCCAGGAATAGGTGCCGAGTGGCGGGGTTGATGCCAAGTTGAAAGAGGTCTGATTTAATCGTAAGCTGAAGGGGGATAGGGTTTTAGTCCTATCAAAGAGGGAGGAGAAATTGGGGTACCTAATGAGGTTGTAAACAGGGTTCTGGGTGTTGGTGAGGACTCTAAAAGCATAGGAGAGGCTAAGCTTTTTACATCTAAGTAGAAAGGGGGTTCGTTGGCTTCAACATGAAGGCTAGTGATTGGGGAGGTCCTGTAGGCTCCTAGACAAAGCCTGAGGGCTTCATTTTGGATGGTGTTAATGTGGTTGAGGTATGAGTTGTGAGCGACACAGTAAACAATATTGCCATAGTCAAGCTTGGCACGAATGGTGAGCCTGAAAATTTTGAGGAGAGCATAGCGGTTCGCTCCCCAAGTAGTGTTGGAGAGCAGTCGGAGGAGGTTGAGGAGCTATTGCATTTTAGTTTCAGGTTGGTGATGTGTGGCTTGTAGGTGAGCTTGGGGTCTAGAGTTAGACCAAGGAACTTTGTGTTTTCAACTTTAGGGATGCGATTCCCATTGAGCACAAAGTTCGGGTTGGGGTGGAGGTTGTTGAAATGACAAAAGTGCATGCAGACTGTCTTGTCTTTGGAGAATCTAAAACCGTTATTGTTACTCCAGACTTGCAGCTGATTGAGGCTGGTTTGAAGCCTATTTTCAACAATAGGAAAGCTAGGGGAGGAGTAGAAGATGGTGAAGTCATCCACGTAGAGGTGCGTTTGATGCTGGGGCCAAGGTCATTCCCGATGTCATTAATGCTCAGGTTGAAGAGAGTGGGGAGAGGATGCTGCCTTGGGGGACGCCCTCTTCTTGGGGGTGCGGCTTGGAGAGGGTGTGGCCAATCTGAACTTGGAACTGCCTGGGTGAGAGGAAGTTTTGAATAAAGATGGGGAGGTGGCCTCTGAGGCCAATGGTGTGAAGTTTCCGGGTAATGCCGTATTTCCAAGTAGTGTCGAAAGCTTTCGAGGTCAAAAAATATGGCAATGAGGTGTTCCTTTTTGCAAAGGATTCCCTGATAGCGGTGTCGGCGTAATTAACTGGTCTAGGTATTGCGGCGTTTTTGGAAGCCGCTTTGGTGAGGAGAGAGGGATTCTGTTGGTCTCGAGGAACCAGTTTAGTCTCTGATTAATGATCTTTTCCATAATTTTACAGAGACAGCAAGTAAGGGCGATGGGTCGGTAGCTGGTGGGGTCGGTGCTATCCTTCCCCGGTTTAAGGACGGGGATGACAATAGCTGTCCTCCAGATAGGGGGAAAGGAGTGTGAGGACCAAATGTGGTTGAAGATGGTGAGTAGGGTAGTGGTGGCTTTGATGGGGAGGTGTTTCAGAAACTGATAGGGGATGTTATCTGGGCCCTTGGAGGTGCAGCCAGCGTCGCTGATGGCTTGGTTTAATTCAGAAAGGGTGAGAGGGGTGTTGTAGCTTTCGGGTTGTCAGAGGGAAAAGTGATTCTCCGGGCTTCATCGCAAGCTTTTTGATTTTGAAAGCATTGGAGTAGTTGGTCGAGGCCGAGATGTTGCTGAAAGAGGCGGCGAGGTGGTCAACGATGTCTTTTTGCGGTGAGAAGGTCTCCATTCCAAGAGAGATGGGAGATGGAAGATTTGCCTACTCTGCCGTGGAAGCTGTTAACCATTCTCCAAATCTTCTTAGTGGGGGTGTTGGTGGTGAGAGAAGAGATAAAGTTGTTCCAAGTGTTGGTTTTACTGTCCTTGATAGTGCGTCTGGCCTTGCACGGCTGATGCGAAAGAGGTTAAGGTTATGGGTGGTCGGGTTAGTTTTAAAGTTCCTGAGGGCTCTTTTCCTGTTCTTGATGGCGGTTTTGCAGTCATCTGAGAACCAGGGGTTGGGGATGATTTGGGGTTTGGAGGTTTTGGGAATTGAGCAGGTGGCGATGTTGATAAGGATATTACTGAAGTTAGACATGGGATCCTCATCCTCGAGAAGGTGGGGGGAGGTGTGAGTCACAGAGGGTTTCAAAAAGGGACCAGTCAGCCTTGTCGAGGTTCCAGTTGGGGTGTGCTCAGTGGGGATTTGAAGATTGGAGTGTATAAGAAGAGGGTAATGATCACTACCACAGAGGTCAGCAGTGACTCTCCAACTAAAGTCAGGGAGGAGGTTAGGGGAACAGATAGACAGGTCAATACAGGTGAGAGAGCCTGTGGCAGGATGAAGGTAGGTCGGGAGTTAGTGTTCAGTAAGGACAGGCTGTGCTGACGGAGAGCGTTTTAGATGAACTTGCCTCTAGGGGTGGTGGTATTAGAGCCCCACAGAGGGTTGTGAGCGTTGAAGTCACCAAGAAGGATGAAGGGGTGGGAAGCTGCGAGATGAGGTTGTTAAGGCTGGTTGGTTGAATGTTGGTGTTGGGAGGAGATAGATATTGCAGAGAGTGAAAGTTTTGTGGAGGAGATAGAAATACAGATGGCCTGAAGGTCGGTGTGCACACGAACAGGGCTGTGTGGGATATCGTGTCTAACTTGAGAATGGAGACGCCACCACAGGCCCTGTCAGCATCCACTTGATGTTTGTGATAGCAAGCAAAGTTGTTAAGGGAGTAATGGTCGGTGGTTTTCAAGAAAGATTCTTGTAGGCAGAAGACGACCGGGTTGAAGGTGGAGGCCAGAAGGTCGATTTCTTCAGAATTGGCCTTAAGGCTCCTAATGTTCCATTGTATGATGTTGTGGGTGTTATTGTAATTGATTGTGGTGTATGCCATAAAGGAGGCGGGGGTTATCTGGAGGAAGATCTGCTGGGTCTTTTTTCTTTGGATTTGTTTCTTTGGGAGCGATTGTTTTTGAAAATTGGGCGAGAAGTATGATCGGTGTGTTCGTGTCAGACAATCCATACTCTCTTCAGTGTGGGTTTGGGAGGTGGGTTGTTTGTTGATTGGTTGTTTGTTGATAGGTTGTTTGTTGATTGGTTGTTTTTTGGTTGGTTGTTTGCTGGTTGATTTGTTGGTTTGTTGGTTGTTTGCTTGGCTGGTTTTAGCTGGAAGCTGCACATATATTTTTATTTGCACTACAAGCTTCAAAATATGTTTGAATTTTCCCAGATATTTTAAGACAAAAAAAAGCTCAAGTAACTCATGAAACATGTAAAGCTAGCATCACCTCATATTAGTTCTATCAATTAAATAACAAAGAAATTTAAGGCCCTGACTTGCCAATGTCAATGAAAGAATGCCATTCAATCCCCTTTCCAACCTGTACCCTCCCCCAGCCCCTACACATTCCCAGAACTACATCCTGGATTGTAATACAACTTCCATTCTAAGAAAATATGTTTGTCAAGCAAAGTCAAGCAACATGAAAAATGTATCAATGCCCTCTACCACTGAACCGAATAGCAAGTTATTATCTCGGGTTAAATATTTTGTACGCAAGTCTACTGTTAAGCAAATAACCTACTTAATATGCATATTACACCTCACCATTGAGTGAAGACAATGCTCTTCACATATACAGTATGATCATTTGTGTAAAATAAAATCCCCACCCCCACTTTAGTTTGAGAGATATCATAGATACAAATGTTTTCATTGTTATGCAAATAAGCTAATTATTATGAACACACAACCCCAAATCATGCTCATTTGAACAGTACCTATGTCCTCTACCCTTGTAACAAGTACCAAGTTATTATCTAAGCTTAAATATTTTATGCAAGTCTATTGTTATGCAAATAACCTAATTAATATGCACATTACACCTTACCATTAAGTGTAGACAATGGTCTTCACATATATGATCATTTCTGCAAACAAAATCCCCACATCTACTTTAATTTAGGAGATATCATAGATACAAATATTTTCATTGTTATGCAAATAAGCTTATTATAGTGAGCAAACACAACCTCTAGTCATGCTCCCTTGAACACAGTACCTCTATGCCAAGTTACATGAATGTACACCATTCATAATTTCAGTTATGAAAACTTTACTTAAAAAGTTAACCCAAAACTTTAACCTGACAAATATTTTCATTGTTATGCAAATAAGCTAATTAGTATGCACACACAACCCTCCAATCATGCTCACTTAATCAGTACCCATGTCCTCTACCCCTATACGAAGTCACATGAATGTACACCATCATAACTAAAGTTTAGAAATTTAAGCAAAACTTTACAGGACGCCAACGCCGGGGGTAGTGAATAGTAGAGCTAAAAAGGTGCTACAAAAGGGAGGCAAAACATGAGCACGTTTCGAAAGTTTGTTTACTATTCCGTGACTGGTGATTGGATGATCATGTGTCAATGAATTTGGTACACATACACTAAATGATGGTGGAAAACTATAGAATAAAATAGGGAAGCAAGTAGTCCATGAGTAGTCCATAGTCAATGGTAAAGCCATTCTCGAGGTCGGACATCCGGAAATGTTGTGGTGCACGGCGACGTAACAATGCTTTTTTGACAATCTCAAACTTCAACGGGGGAAAACAAACAGTCAGTTATCATTGCAGTCAATGGGAGAGAAACATATTATTTGTCATTTTTCAACAAATGCTGGACAGGATTCTTTAAATATGATGTGTATTAGAAAATAATACTTTCCAACATATATGAGAACCATTAATTTTCGCTGACTGGCTGAGGCAACACAAGTATTCATAAAAAATATCCCATTGACTGTAATGATAAAGTTTACCCTCCAACTTAACAAAATCGTACTGAGCTCATGCACGATTACGTCGACTCCAACCACGAGAATATAAGGTTTTTGGTGCTATATCAATATCTAATTAATATTATTAATATCAGAAGTCAAATCACTGAGAATATGAAAGTCAAGAACCTAAAAGTTAAGGTTACATGTATCCAATAAATTGTGAAACGACTAGTTCAGGATAAGGAATATGTGTATGTCCCTGATCACATAAGCTTTAGGAATAACAAGGTTAAAGGACAAATTCAATCTTATTTTAAATGAAAGACGACTTAAAGTGAATCAAAATGGTGAAGAAACTACTTCAATATCTTATTCCGTTAAGGAGATATTCAGGTTTAAAGCTCTGTCTATCTATTTAAAGATACGACTGGTGTAGTGAGTCTACTATGAAAGGTTGGCACCTTCATCCTCACTTTATCAATAATTGTTAATGTATTTTAAAGAAAGTCTATTTAATTTTTTTTAACTTTTTGAATTGGTTTCCCTCAAACTTCTTTAAACTAAAATATCTCCTTAACAAAATAAGATTTTTGAATGCTTTCTTCACCATTTTGTTTCTTTTAAAGTTTTCTTTCATATAAGATCAACTTGCATGACCACTGAACCAATCCTTTAAGACATACTTTTTTTTCAACAAATCTTTGAAGCAGAAGTGTGGATCAAAAATAAATTCTGCACTTAAAATGTTTCCTTTTTCCAAAATACTACACAAATCCATGATCAAAATTCTGCTTGGAAAATATCAATGCAACAATAGGCATAGAATGAGACGTACTGTTATTCTAAATATTCTTCAGATACAACCCCCTCATTTTTTTGATGAGGATGCCTTTAATTGAATATTAAAAATACACAAGAAACTATAAAAGTACATTAATAATGACTATCATATCATCATCAGTGAAAAACCGATCAACTTCTCACAAAATACCTTGACACCCTTGACTCTTACCCAACCCTAGAAACCTACTTCCAGTCTTTTCTTTAATGCACCAGTATTTTTAAGAACTTTCTTAACCATTTTCTTTCTCCAAGTATTTATAATTACTGATCACCAAATGTATTTTGCAATATCACATCTCAGTCATCAGCTCCAATACAGTGAAAGAGTTATGTTCTGAATGCAATATCTAGGAGTACTATGCTGACCACTCAAATAATCAAGTCCAGTCCAAACTGCTTCAAACTGAAATTGCTAAAACCTTCAATAAAAGTAATTAAGAATTCACTTAACTTAGACTTGAAAGACAAACGTGGTTAAGCATTGCTTTAAGGATACGTTAAGTAGCCAGGTCTATGCACGCCTCAGATAAATGGCTTTTTACATAGACCTTTAATTCTGTGCAGAAGATTTTTTGAATTGAAAACTTCATTTTTATTTTCTGACCAGTTTCTCAATTTTTCAATATATAAAAGATTTGTGAAAGCTTAAAATCTTTGCATGTGTATGAATTTCATTCCTGAACTTCAGTCATCATACATGATATGGATATCTATTTAGCCATAGATTGATTTAGGGGTAGAGTTAAAGCCATTTGGACAAAGCAAACTAAAAACCATAAAGATAGCAAAAGTTCCATCAAAATCCATTAAAACTTTACTATTTTACGCCGCCTTTAAAATTTCTTGCCTAATTAACATATATTATGCAATATTCTGTGACATTACAATGTATAATGTATTTTTTATATTAAGTTTATTGTTTTTCTTTCCTTTCCTAAAATTGTTTGAATGGAAACTTTTGCCCATAAGAAGAGGAAATTGAGGCAGGGTTTGCATTAACCACAAATTTGTTGTATATTACACTATGGCTGAAATTTCTTACGACACATGTTGTACCTGCATCGTAAAATTTTGATATAGCATGTGAAATTTTACACCGGAGTTTTTCATTACCTTAAATGAACATCATGAAAATCTTACCTCTCTGATGCGATTGAAAGTTTTATTTCACACAAAAATGATTTTGAATTACTCAGAATAAAAGAAAAATGACACAACTACGAGACTAACTGCCGAATGATTTAACATGTCCGTACAAGTACCGTACTTGAACACATATAGTCGGTATGTACATTGTACGTGAACGTTTTGGATGTTGTTTTGAATGCAGGCTGTCAATTGTGAACGATACCATTAGCTAGGATTCTACTTTTATTCAATTTAGCGAGGCAGGCCTACACAAGTGTGTGTGTGTGTGAACGATACTTGCAAGCTTCGCTAGCGCGTAGTGCCCTGTACATTACGCAGTGCCCTGTACATTATGCAGTGCCCTGTACACACGACAGTAAATTGACAAAATACGCCGAAAATCAAGGGCTTGTGGTAACCAAATACACCAGACAAAAAATTCTAACGCAACCTCTGAATGGAGGTATATTATATCCTTGCCCCATATGTAGCAGTAAAATGTTATTTGATCATCCGTGGTGACAGGAATATAAAAATAAATGTAAGAAATACATAAAGGATTTTGCGCTACGTTCTTGTTCATACACCACAACTTTGGCTCCTGAAGAATAGTTCTCCAAAGTTTAAGTTGTCATAACTTGAAAACTACAAATGCTATTTCAACCATTTCAAGACTGATCTGCTTAGCATTTTATGTTCTTTTTTCTTAATTAGGAATCTAAAAATTATGCTACCTGTCCGTATACCTTTAAGATTCATCAACCCTTTGTTATTGAATTTATTGCTCTTTTTCACAGATTTGTGTCAGATGATGTAAAGTTCGGTGAACAGCTCAAGATTTTTATGTAGTTCTCTTATTTTCTTTCCTAAATCTCAATCACTGAAAATGATGATAAAGTCTATTCCTAAAAGAATTTGATTGGGGGAATAGTAAAGACTCAAAAACATTTGGTCAGAATTTGCTACCACCCTTCAGATAATAATAAGTGCAGCAAAAAATCAGTTAAATGTCGATGACTGCAGCAAAGGCTGGAAACATGACAATATGTACGTCAGGTCTGTTTTGAACCCCTAAAATACCTTAGTTTCTTATCTGCTATGTTCCCCATATCTGCTCGCCGCAGTTTTTGTGCCCCTATGGTGCACAAAGCCTCCGTGACTTCTGGTTTATGCCCCTTCTCTGCCCTTTGTACCATTATGATCCTTACGTACCCATTACCCCTCTTAAACCACCTTCTATGTCCTGTAGCTATCTTTTCTCCTCACATAGCCCCTTTATCTGCCCTCTATTTGCATCTTCGCCAGACTACCTGCCCTGTATCCCCCATATTTGACAATCAATCCCAATAAGTGTCACTCTGTGGTTTGTATGTACCTACCTAATGTCTGTCTGTCTGTCCAGTAGTTCTCTCTCCCCACATAGCCCCCTTATCTACCCTTGGCACTGTTATCTGCCTCCTACCCTGATACTTACTACCTGCCTCTTAGCCCCCTATATAATAAGCAGCCAGTTATCTGACCCTTGGCCCCTTTGAAAGCCTCCATATCACTCTAGTAGTTAGTTATCTTATCTCCCCACACTTAGCACTGTAATCTGCCTCCTACCCTGATACTTACTACCTGCCCCTTATCTTCCATTTCTGACCCCATTAACTGACCCCTTACACGTACCTTGCTGTTTGAGGTTCTTGATCTCAGCTTGCATACATTCATTATCTATCTGTAACTTCTGTTTGTCATCTCGGAGCTTGCTAATTTGTTCAGACTATGGAAGAATTTAGTGTGAAAATATATGAAGTGATTCATTTGTTAGTTGTAAAGGATTAGTGACATTCTTAAGTCAAAGATCTGAGTAGAACAGTTTTGAAATTCTTACTGAAGCATTTTTTGTTTGTTTTGCCAACTCAAAGCTCCATTACTTAATATATGCAAAAAACTAATATGTGCAATCACACCTTAAGTAGAACTCAGTCGGAAAAGTAGGGTGTTGGTTTTCATTCTTTAGTGCAATATCTTACTTTAAAAAAAGAGCACTACACCCAAAAGTGAGAGCGTATTCTTAGGGGTCCCCCAACAAATCAAATGATTTTCTAACACGCAACAGTATAGCAAATTTCTGCCTAATATGAATATTCAAGTAACCTTTGCCCTCATGTCGTCTGTGGGCTATGGAGGCATGAAGTTTATCAATCATTTGTGGATGATATACTGTGGAATTTGCAAAAACAAGCGCCCTCACTTTTTGGTCTAGTGTTCTTTAAGGGATCACACTTTGCGCTCCATAATTGCTTGCATTGGTATGCTCCTCCGCCGGGTATATTTAAACATTTATGAAAAATTACTATGGCCAACTTGATGCAAGTATTAAAATAAAGAGAATCAATGGATATTTTTTGATACACTGATTGTGAATATTTATGTTTTATGAATATTCATATGAATATGAATAAATCAGGCAGGGAGGCATTTGGTACCACCGTATGCCAACTTGATGCAAGTATTAAAAGAAAGAGAATCAATAGATATTTTTTGGCACACTGCTTGTAAATATTCATGTTTTATAAATATTCATATGATTATGAATATTTATAACAGGGGGACATTTGGTACCATCGTATGGAAACTCGAATGAAGAGAATTAATAGATATTTTGGTCAGCTATGGATATTTTGGTCACACTTATGAATATTCATGTTATCAATTATGAATATTCATCTCAGAGAGACATTTGATACCACACATGCAAGGTAAATATTAGATTATTCAAGGACCCCACAAAACTACACCTTTACTGCCAAGTGTTTGACATAATACGAATGAATCAAATTGATGAAACATGAAGCAAAAATATCACATGACATACTGAGGGGAAAGGCGATCTGAGAGATTTCTTCTCAAACAAATCCTTCTCGAGTTCCCTGACGGACTGCCTCTCTCTTTCTGTTTCCTTCTTTTCTTCCTCATACTTCCTTTTAAGATGATCGAAGCGACCCTTCTGATGCGTGAGAAGAGCTGAAACAAAAGAAAAGTTACAAAACTTGGCATTAAATGATAAAGACATCATACCAAATAATTTAGGTTTCATGAAAAGCATAAGTGTTGAGAAGGGGGGGAGGGAGGGGGGGGGTTCTATAAAGCTAGTATTTTCCCCTGGTTTCCATGGTACAAGTGGATGAAAGTCATTGATTCTATCTGAATGCTACGTAACTCCCTTGTAGGTTAACTTCCCCAGTAATACTCAAAGTGAAAAGATTGAATAATAGTTATAATAATACGACCACCAAGATTGAATAATAATAATATTAATACGACCACCAAGATTAAATAATAATAATAATAATACGACCACCAAGATTGAATAATAATAATAATATTATTACGACCACCAAAATTGAACAATAATAATAATAATAATAATAATAATAATAATAATAATACGACCACCAAGATTGAATAATAATAATAATAATGATAATAATAATACAACCACCAAGATTGAATAATAATAATAATAATAATAATAATAATAATACGACCACCAAGATTGAATAATAATAATAATACGACCACCAAGATTGAATAGTAATAATAATACGACCACCAGGATTGAATAATAATAATAATACGACCACTAAGATTGAATAATAATAATAATACGACCACTAAGATTGAATAGTAATAATAATACGACCACCAAGATTGAATAATGATAATAATACGACCACCAAGATTGAATAGTAATAATAATAATAATAATACAACCACCAAGTTTGAATAATGATAATACGACCACTAATACAACCCACTAAGACTACCACTAAGACTAACAATGCTAATAATAATATTAATAAGAATACTACCACCCCCTCCCTTCCCAAAAAAAAAAAAAAAAAGAAGAGTGAAATAAGGTAAATAGGTCTACAAAATATGCTAAAAGGTTCACATTGTGGGGCTTTAGCCTCCAAACAGTATAAAAGATTATGATTTGGACAAATATGTTAGGCCATCAACACAGTGACCCCCTTCCCCAAATCCAAAAGGCTGTCTACATCACAGGGAAGCACAATGACTGAATAGAAGATTGTCAAACTTGTGGTTTGATGAATTCCTACTGTAGGATGTGTCAATTGTATCCTTAGAAGAAAACTGAAATTCACTCACTTCAATCTTTTCACTAATATATGAGTTAAGTCTTACTGGGAAGTTAACCTGCAATGAAGTTACATAGCATTCAGAGAGAGTCAATAACTTTCATCCACTTGCACCATGGAAAGTAGGGAAAAGAACCATGGAAAGCAGGGGAAAGAACCATGGAAAGCAGGGGAAAGAACCAGCTTAACCAAAGGAAAGAACCAGCTTAACCAGGGGGGGAAGAACCAGCTTAAGCAGGGGAAGAACCCGCTTAACCAAAGGGAAGAACCAGCTTAACCAGCTTAACCAATGGGGAGGAACCAGCTCAACCAGGGGAAAGAACCAGCTTAACCAGGGGGAAGAACCAGATTAACCAGGGGAAGAACCAGCTTAACCAGGGGAAGAACCAGCTTAACCAGGGGGAAGAACCAGCTTAAGGGGAAGAACCAGCTTAACCATGGGGAGGAACCAGCTCAACCAGGGGGAAGAACCAGCTTAACCAGGGGGAAGAACCAGATTAACCACAGGGAAGAACCAGCTTAAGGGGAAGAACCAGCTTAACCAATGGGGAGGAACCAGCTCAACCAGGGGGAAGAACCAGCTTAACCAGGGGGAAGAACCAGATTAACCAGGGGAAGAACCAGCTTAAGGGGAAGAACCAGCTTAATCAATGGGGAGGAACAAGCTCAACCAGGGGGAAGAACCAGCTTAACCAGGGGGAAGAACCAGATTAACCAGGGGAAGAACCAGCTTAACCAGGGGGAAGAACCAGCTTAACCAGGGGGAAGAACCAGCTTAACCAGGGGGAAGAACCAGCTTAAGGGGAAGTTCCCGCTTAACCAGGGGAAAGAACCAGCTTAACCAGGGGAAGAACCAGCTTAACCAGGGGAAGAACCAGCTTAACCAGGGGAGGAACCAGCTCAACCAATGGGGAGGAACCAGCTTAACCAGGGGGAAGAACCAGCTTAAGGAGAAGAACCAGCTTAACCAATGGGGAGGAACCAGCTCAACCAGGGGGAAGAACCAGATTAACCAGGGGGAAGAACCAGATTAACCAGGGGAAGAACCAGCTTAACCAGGGGAAGAACCAGCTTAACCAGGGGGAAGAACCAGCTTAACCAGGGGGAAGAACCAGCTTAAGGGGAAGAACCCGCTCAACCAGGGGAAAGAACCAGCTTAACCAGGGGAAGAACCAGCTCAACCAATGGAGAGGAACCAGCTTAACCAGGGGGAAGAACCAGCTTAACCAGGTGGAAGAACCAGCTTAACCAGGGGGAAGAACCAGCTTAACCAGGGGGAAGAACCAATTTAACGAGGAGGAAGAACCAGCTTAGCCAGAGGGAAGAACCAGCTTAACCAGGGGGAAGAACCAGTTTAACGAGGGGGGAAAAACCAGCTTTATGGGCCTTCACAATACAAGTTTGACAAAATTCACAGGTTTGCTTTTACATGACTGGTTTACAGTAATAACATTAAACACTCAAACATTAATATCCTTTAGACCCTTTCACCTAAAACTATCCAAACAATTTTTCCAGATTGAAAATATTTTTTTCTTTAAAATTTCATCTAAAGTAATCATGTTTAACTCCAAAAAAAGTCTTTTAAATGTTTAAAAGATTAAGTATTCTAAATTCATTTGAAGAAGCACCCAAGCATTATCAATGCAAATTCACATTAATATACACATACTATGCAGTACTGTAGATAGTGAAATATTATTATTGTACTATCACAATGCAGAGTTTATCCACTCCAAACCAAGTGAAAAGTTGTCAATTAGGTATTTGGAAATGAAAATACATATAGGTCAAAAGTCCACACAGGAACTTCCTATCCTACTAAACACACCAGACATTCCAGACATACAGAATAGTGTAACATTTGAATGTTTGTTTTTATTGGACAATGCTTAGCATATTACAGGAAAAATCCACCAAAAGAGGAAAAACAAATAATACCCAAACAGCACCAAGTAAAATTGTATTCAATGATTGGGAAAATAACTGTAGTGTTGGGTAGTAATTTTCTGGAAAATTTACCATTTGGGGACCTAAAATGATCAATTCTGATAAATCGATTTTGATTCATCAAACAAGCTTTTTAGTTTAGTCCAAAAAGGGTCGGAGGTGGTGGCAATCAAAAGGAGCATTGACAATTAGGTAAAGGGGTTTGTTTTGGGTACTCAAAAATAGTAATTAGAAAGGAATCAACTTAACAGTGTAAGAACAATATTTTTCTTGAAGGGAGGGGGAAGGGGCTGGGGGATGAACAAACCTCAACGCCCTCCTCATTCAAAAGTCTCATTTTTGTCCCATTTATTTTCACGATTTGTTTTTTTTTAACAAAGAGGAATAGACAATTAAGTTAGTATAAGACACAACGTATGTGGCAGTACATACACACTTCGCAGTGCAGTGACCTGTCACATGCATGTACACGCACCAACTGCATGCTGTATGTTATTACACATACGCAGGCGCTACGTCGGTGTATACAATGTAATGTTACATTTTACGGCTAAGTGTGGTCAATTCAAATGATTATAATTGGGGAAACTAAAATCAGACCCGGGATCGGAACGAGATATTATAAATTAAAATCGAATAAATCTGAAGAAGCGCCAAAAAGGTTTATATATTTCACAGAGGGTACAAATAAGCCCAATACGGGGTTTTCTTCCCTGAAGCATACTTCCGCCCCCTCACAATTTTGACTGGTGGGATAAAGCCCCACCCCCATCCCCACTACCTATGCCCATGAATCAAATACAGTACTTGATTCTTTTTAGATTGGATTTCTAACTGTTAAGAGAATAACATGAAGGTATATAAAGCAATTCTCAAAATGATGTTGTTGTGAACATGGTTTGTGGAATAGGTGCAGGGTGTAGCATTCAACAAATCTTACAACTGGCTGCCAGGGGCAACCAAATATCTTATGGAATAGGTGCAGGGTGTAGCATTCAACAAATCATACGTCTGGCTGCCAGGGGCAACCAAATATCTTATGGAGTAGGTGCAGGGTGTAGCATTCAACAAATCTTACAACTGGCTGCCAGGGGCAACCAAATATCTTATGGAATAGGTGCAAGGTGTAGCATTCAACAAATCATACGTCTGGCTGCCAGGGGCAACCAAATATCTTATGGAATAGGTGCAGGGTGTAGCATTCAACAAATCATACGTCTGGCTGCCAGGGGCAACCAAATATCTTATGGAATAGGTGCAGGGTGTAGCATTTAACAAATCATACAACTGGCTGCCAGGGGCAACCAAATATCTTTTGGAATAGGTGCAGGGTGTAGCATTCAACAAATCATACGTCTGGCTGCCAGGGGCAACCAAATATCTTATGGAGTAGGTGCAGGGTGTAGCATTTAACAAATCATACAACTGGCTGCCAGGGGCAACCAAATGTCTTATGGAATAGGTGCAGGGTGTAGCATTTAACAAATCATACAATCCAAATATCTTATGGAATAGGTGCAGGGTGTAGCATTCAACAAGTCATACAACTGGCTGCCAGGGGCAACCAAATATCTTATGGAATAGGTGCAGGGTGTAGAATTCAACAAATCATACGTCTGGCTGCCAGGGGCAACCAAATGTCTTATGGAATAGGTGCAGGGTGTAGCATTCAACAAATCATATGTCTGGCTGCCAGGGGCAACCAAATATCTTATATAATAGGTGCAGGGTGTAGCATTCAACAAATCATACAACTGGCTGCCAGGGGCAACCAAATATCTTATGGAATAGGTGCAGGGTGTAGCATTCAACAAATCATATGTCTGGCTGCCAGGGGCAACCAAATATCTTATGGAGTAGGTGCAGGGTGTAGCATTTAACAAATCATACAACTGGCTGCCAGGGGCAACCAAATAACTTATGGAATAGGTGCAGGGTGTAGCATTCAACAAATCATACGTCTGGCTGCCAGGGGCAACCAAATATCTTATGGAAAAGGTGCAGGGTGTAGCATTCAACAAATCATATGTCTGGCTGCCAGGGGCAACCAAATATCTTATGGAATAGGTGCAGGGTGTAGCATTTAACAAATCATACAATCCAAATATCTTATGGAATAGGTGCAGGGTGTAGCATTCAACAAATCATACGTCCAGCTGCCAGGGGCAACCAAATATCTTATGGAGTAGGTGCAGGGTGTAGCATTCAACAAATCATACGTCTGGCTGCCAGGGGCAACCAAATATCTTATGGAATAGGTGCAGGGTGTAGCATTCAACAAATCATACGTCTGGCTGCCAGGGGCAACCAAATATCTTATGGAGTAGGTGCAGGGTGTAGCATTCAACAAATCATACGTCTGGCTGCCAGGGGCAACCAAATATCTTATGGAATAGGTGCAGGGTGTAGCATTCAACAAATCATACGTCTGGCTGTCAGGGGCAACCAAATATCTTATGGAATAGGTGCAGGATGTAGCATTCAACAAATCATACGTCTGGCTGCCAGGGCAACCAAATATCTTATCCGGTAACCTACTTGACCTGCCTGGATAAACAACTTTGTTTTCAGTAAAATTTGCATTGCATGTATACAAAACAAAACAAATTCCATGGGCATCCTTGTTTATTTTCAGATACTTAGTCCCGCCCAACGGCGGGCAAGTTGATTTTTGGTTGATTTGTTGATCCCTGGCAGGGTGGTGGTAGTGCAGGGTAGGGTAGGGGAAAAGAGGGGAAGGGTACAGACAACCAAACTGAAAAGCCTAAATTGTAAATACAACCAGAGGTAGAAATCCCACGTGGTTCCGATGCTTACTTTGGATCAGAAGCATTTATCTTTTATCTTTAAATGTTTAATTTATTCTTCATACTGGAACATGTAATTTGTGTATATTTTGTTGTTTGTTAAAGTATAAAGGTTTTTGCCTTGAGCTATAAGCCACAATTACAACCAATGCAAAATTGTATTTGGCTCCGCCTGACATGAATAATGATGAAGTCAACAACTCAACATTCTATGGGATCCTGTATCATCCTTGCTTTTATCAACAGCCTCATACGAAGTTTGATATAAATCTGATAGGGTTTGTGGAAATATAAGCATAAACAGAATTTCACAGTTAGTCCCACCTTCTCATGAACATTTATGACATCAGCACCAAAAACAACAGGGTCATCTGCAGCTCTACAACACACACATACTGTATACCAAATATGGCATAAATGCACTGCATGGTTCTTGAAATATCGTGTTTACAAGCTTGTCAACAGAATTGTACATTTACCCCACCTACTAATTAATATTCATGACATTAGCACCAAACACAATAGGGCTAATCTACAAACAACAGCACATCCATATACCATGTATGAAATAAATCAACTACATGGTTCTTAAAATATCGTATTTGCCAGCTTGTTAACATAATTTTACATTTAGCCCCGCCTACTACAGTAATAAGTATTCCTGACATCAGCACCAAAAACAATATGGATCATCTACAGACCACAACACATTTATATACCATGTATGACATAAATTCACCACATGCTTGTTGAGATATCATGTTTACAAGCTTGTTAACAGAATTTTACATTTTGCTCCACCTACTAATATTCATGACATCACCACCAAAAACAATAGGGATCACAACATATCCATATACCAAGTATGACATAAATCCACCACTGTTCTTCAGATATCGGTTTACAAGCTTCTGTCACAGACATACATACATACACCCACACACACACACATATACATACACCCATCCATACATACATGTACATACTCATGCTATCGCATCGGAACCAAAAAATGACAATCATATCAAAGGAAACAGGTTGAAATATCAATAAGTGTACAGCATAAACAATAAACAGAATAAAGAATTAAGTTCTAGTTATTCGTCCACATTGTTATAGCTCTCTGAATTTTAAAAGTATTTGAATATTTGAGGATCTGATATCATTCTGTCCGCAATTGATGGGTAGAAAAAGTAAATTATGACCCTAAAAGAAATGTCAGCAATGTTCCAATCACAGAAAAAAAAACTAACAAGGATGGAATTCAAAACTTATGGACATCTAGAGTTGAATGGTGTATTTGCATATTCGGGATGTCATAATAACGTGCATAAATTATAACAACCTTTGAAAACAAAGCAGTTAACCATAACAGCCAGTGTAAAATCAGTCACCTTTAGAGGCCTAAATCTCTACAGTACATTCGTTTAGGTACTGTATTTGTGCAGGAAATTGTTGCAACTTTGGCGAAAATATTGTAGAAAACATATTTTTGAAGTTTGAAAACACATGTACCATGTGGAAATAGGCTAAAGCGTAGTGTTTTCTTGTACACAAATGCTTACATGTTTTTACCTCCAAAATGTACCGGATGTATAAAATGCTCAGATGACCAAATGAGAAAGAGTCTTTCCTTCTGAGTAAAACAGTGTTTATAAATTTCAAACACACAGCTTGTTTAGTTTCCAAGTTAGAGCTACTAAAAATTTAAGGAAGTTTCAATACATTTGTGATTAGGCTTGGGCTATATTGAGCATTATGCAATATCGATATATCGCCTGAAAAATAACGATATTATTGAAATATCGATATGCAAATCATATGACGTCATACATAAGTTGTATGTACTGTGCAAGGTAATCTCGTCTCAGCTCAAAAAAAAATAGAGTAAAACTTTTTGTACAAATTAACAGAAATCGCTTCGAATTATAAACATAAATCTTCAAATAAACACCCACTATGCTTAAAAATGTTCTTTACATGGTTTCTATCACTAAAGATCAAGCACAGAAACATTGAAAAAGTTTAGACCATCAGCATATTCTTAAAAAAGATAAAATGTTGTGAACTGGTGGTACTAGGCCTACACTGTATGCCTTATTAAAATTGGCTTTAATTTTTCTTAAAATTTCAAATCTCACTTACTTCTCATGAATGTTCTACTGAAAAGGTATTATTTTGGTAACATTTTATGGACTTCTAGACATTCAGAAGCATGCAGATGTGTATACAATTTCTAGTCTGCTTCAGTCATCGTGATGCAGATGTGTGTCACCAGTCGACCAGTCTGGTCGGTCACGACCAGTCTGGTCACGACCAGTCTGGTCACGACCAGTCTGGTCACGACCAGTCTGGTCACGACCAGTCTGGTCACGACCAGTCTGGTCACGACCAGTCTGGTCACGACCAGTCTGGTCACGACCAGTCTGTCACGACCAGTCTGGTCACCAGTCTGGTCACCAGTCACGACCAGTCTGTCACGACCAGCCTGTCACGACCAGCCTGTCACGACCAGTCTGTCACGACCAGACTGTCACGACCAGACTGTCACGACCAGTCTGTCACGACCAGCCTGTCACGATCAGTCTGTCACGACCAACCTGTCATGACCAGTCTGGTTGCGACCAGCCTGTCACGACCAGTCTGTCACAACCAGTCTGTCATGACCAGTCTGTCACATTTAATGTAGACTTTTTGAACAAACAAAATAATGAGAAAACCTCATAGTTTGTCAGTGATTTGTCAATTAATGACTGTTTGATATAAAAATTCATATTCAGTATTCCTTTTGAGGAAACTTAACACGATGTTTAAGGATTCAACATGTTATGATTTTTGTTGTCTGAACATCGTAAGCCATTAAGTATAAAGTTGAAGTATTGTGCAATGCCTCTGTACTCCATAAGTTTGTTGTTTTTTGTTCATGGAAGTATTTTGTGGTAATTGTTATCACAATATTGATGTTTTAATAAAAATTTATCATAACTGACAGCCTAAAACTTTTATATAAATAAAATTGATTAACTTTTTGTGGCTGTTTAATGAAAAATACTTAGATGTTTGATAGTCATATGTAGGTTTTTAATAGTTCATGTATTGTGTATTATCATTGACAAACATAATATCGATATGACCCTTAAACTCAATATCGGCCATATCGATATGGGTCAATATCGAAATATATCGAATTATCAATATATAGCCCAAGCTTATTTGTGATGTAGGCTTGGCAGAAAGCTGTAAATGTTTTCTCGTAATTCTTTTAATTTATTTCCTCAACGACGTTCACTAAAAGTAATGAGAAATTATATTCTCAGACAAGAATTTCATAGGGGTATGGTAAAGACTAAACAGTAGAGCATTAATGTGCTACACCCCTTAAATTATGATAGACAATTATAAAACAAAGAATTCATGTAATAAATACTCAGGCCATTCAGTCATACATCACAAACTAGAATACTAACACTTTTAAATAACAAAGTATGAAAAATTAAAAAGCTACAAAATAGTTTATTTTACAAAGAAAAATTGTTAAGCTTTTTCCAAATGCAGAAAGAAATCAAATCTTCTATTATAAATTAGAACTCAAAAAGCATCCACACACTCTTATGGTATTAAAACGATTATTAACGTATGATACACATCTACTACTACAGATAAACAGAGTAAAAAGCACAATTTACTATCTACCCACACACAACTACTTCAAAAGTTTATTTGTATTTTTCAACAATCAAGGAGTAAATTGTTTTTAAGTCTTCATTAGAAAGTTTATGCAGTGACATATTAAAAGATATTGTCCCATCTAAAGTGTTTACTTACTTTTTTTCCTCATAAATATGAGATAAATTAAACGTTATAAATGCAAACTACAGGAAGTAGGAGAGTAAACACTGCCCACACAGAGCAGTTGATTTCAGTAGGAGGATCTGTTACCAGTGTAGTACATATATATATAGTGTGAAATGTCATCAATGTGATTAGCATACAGTAGTTATTGCAGGACTTAACATAAAAGACATGAACAGGTAGCAACAAGGTGAGCTTTAATGGTTTGAAGTCAAAACTGAGGTGAAGGTTTGGCACACTGTCTAGTGGTGAGGTGTGGCACACTGTCTAGTGGTGAGGTGTGGCACACAGACACAGCTGAATAGTTGCTCATAACCAAATGCCATATAAAGGCCTTTATCTATTCATTTGATGATCATAGCCTCATAAGTTGCCTGAAGTTCATCTAAATCAGGTTAAAACTGTAAATAAATTGTATATTTTTTGCTCTAATTTCAGTATATTGCATAAAATTTCCTTCACATATAATTTGTTCAAACTTCAGTTTTTTAACATTTCGTTTGATTTGAGATTAATAAAAAGTGAGAAAAAATAGCACATTTACTGTAGATTTGAACACAAAAACCAGTTCAGATTGAACTATTTTTGTTCTTTATGCAAAATATCATGATTGAGATTTATAAGATAAATTTGTCCCATTCATCAGACCCTTAATCCCCATGACTCCCCTGGACGGGATGCCAATCCATCGAGATTAACTCCCAAACACTGCTGGTACTCATTTTACAGCTGAGTGGACTGAAGCATGTAAAGTGTCATGACACAATGCAGCAAAGACCATAAACACAAGTGAGGAAAAACATGTTTTGACTCAAATCTGCACACACAGCCAAACAAAATCTCCTTGAGTACAAAGCATGAGAATACCGCCTTCAGACGTGAACTGAATAACAACTGTACACATGTACGGTTGGTTGACTTCAAAATTAAATTCATTGTGAATTTCATGCTCAGAATGGAAATGGCACTTGGAGCAATACTTTAAGAAATATTCTGGTGAATTCTCATTTTCATGTCAATATTAGAAGACTATTAACAAAACAATTGTGTAAAATCATTTTGATATCTTTTTTCTATGTAGGAGTATATTGCATTTCAGAGACTGCAAGCATGTTGAAAAGTGACCTCATAGTGTACAGTGTAATGTCATGAAAGCGAATCCAAGAAAATTGTATGTTTCTTTGGTTTGGTTCATTGATGTTTAATGGCACTGCGACAGTCAGTTTAATGTGCCAAGAGGGTGTTAATGAATTAAGGTGTAAGGGTTAGGACAGAGAGGAAAAGGAGGATTGAGAGGGAGAAAAGGGGGAAAATAGAGTGAATCTGGGAAAAAAATTAAGGTGAAAAGAAAGGGGTGTGTAAGGTTAGGTGTAGAAGGGAAGAGAAAAGAAGATTAGATATGGTGGAATAGGTTGTTCTTACAGAGGAAGATGATAATGTTGGAGGAAGGATGGTTTTTTAATAGATCTGAGATTGAAATGGGTGAGGAGAGAAGAGAACTGGAGTTCAGGTATAGAGGACAAGTTAAGAGGATATGCTTGATTGAGAGTTTGGTGTTGCAGGTGGGGAGGGGGAACTGCAAAGGAGATGGGAGTGGGTGAGAGATGAGTGACGGAGGCAGAGGCGGGTGATAACAACGTCTTCCCTGCAATTTCAACTGTGCAGGGGGGTGTTGGTCCCGACTTTGGGAATGATGGTGTAAAGTTTGTTACTGGTGTTATGATTCCAGTAGTCTTGCCAGGTCTTACTGATGTAATTGGAGATGGGGTGACGGAGGTTTGAGTGTGGACTTGGAAAAAGAGAAATAACATTTGACAGAGCTTTGTTGGCAGCTCTGTCAGCTCTCTCATTGCCAGGGATGTCGACATGGCTGGGGATCCAGAAATCAGGAGGAAAGAGTGTGAAGTTTGTTGAGGATTTGTAGAATGAGAGGGTTGCGCCAAAGCATGTTGAGGATGCCAGTGAGTACGGAATTAGAGTCAGAAAAGATGACGAAACTGGGGTGAAAGGAGAGTCCTATGAAGTTTAAGGCCAGGAAGATAGCCTATGCTTTGCAAAGTAGATAGAGATTCCGTCAGGCAGCCTTGAGGAGAGGGTGAGGCCAGGACAGGTGGTGGCGGCTGCAGAGGAGCCTTCCCATGTTGAGTCGTCGGTGAAGAGGAAGGAGCAGTCTACTGAAATGTCTACTGAGTTGGCAGTATTTGGAGCGGAAGAAGGCTGGGTTGTGGAGGGCTTTCGTAAAGGAGGAAAGACAAAGGTGCACCTTGGAGGGGGTGAATAGTGCAGGTGGGGGTGGGTGGGATTGTGTGTCTGGCAATCGATAAAATGTTGATGTTGGTTTTGGGGAAGTGGGAGTGCATCCGGATCCCGAAAGGAGGGGGATGAGTTTGTTGAGAGTAAAGAGGTTATTGAAGGAGGGGGAGAGGATGGAATGGAAACAAGGATTCCGCGGATCGGTGAGGAGACAGAGAGCAAAGGAGAGGCCGGCCTTCATGTATCTGAGGTCGAAGGGGTTCATTGACCTCAACGTGAAGAGTCGTCATGGGGGAGGTGTGAGTGGCGCCAAGGCAAAGCCTTAGGGCAGTGTTTTTAGTGACCTCCCAGAAAATTAATTGCCTCTCCCTAAATTACTAGAAGCAGTTTTTGTTTAATTATTGAGATGGGGTATAAAATGCACTTTATAAGAACGTGTTATGACCATCTGCTCATGAACCTTACACTTCAAGTCAAAGAAACACATGTTTGTTTGTGTTTTACAGAAATACATGTGTTTTTTTGTTTTGGATCTGCCTTTATGACAGCACATTTTACACTGCATGGTCAGACTGATGAAATATTTAAAATGTAATAACTCGAAAATAGAATAAGATATCAACACGGTCTTTACACCTATTTGTTTCTTTAATAGTCTGACATCATAAATATGAAAAGGAAAATTCATGGGAATACTCCTTGAATTAACACAAGCAACATCAACCATACCTGAAGTATCAACCACCGATGATGGGAAACTATAAACATTGACTTCATTTGAGCTAATGGATGCCACTGACAGAACCTAATAAATCATATCTAAGGTAAAACGAATAAACATCTGCTTTCTCTGAATGTTTGGGAAAACCTTAACGGGATGATCTTGGAGCAAAGATATCATTCTGTTAATATGACTTGTTTTACGGCAACTCTGTTTTTCGCGTATTTCTGAAATCACCCTGATGTGAACTTGCTCTCTTGAGTCTGGCTTATTTTCCTGCAGTGTATATACATATTTAACTGTGATAAAACAGTCATAGGTGAGCGTATATGGTATATAATATACTATTGTTTAAATCATACAAAATCCCCAAAGTATTTTCAAGTGAAATAAAGTCTCATATACTCGGAAAACTGGGTGGGGTCGTTCTGACCCTTTGCAGTCAATTCCTTCTTTAGCATCAAGTATCCCCCTATATAGCACAAGGGTTTATGGAGAAACTGCACAAGTACCCTCTTTTTAGGTGCTTGTGCCCCCCCTTTCTTTTCTTCTGGCAAAAGTCCTGGCTACACACTGAATACCATTCCCCACATTCCATATTATTTGTTCTTGAAAACATTTTTAAGTTGATACTTAGCATAATTTTATTGTTTGGAGATTTTGGAAAATTGTTTTTACACCACAAAATTTAGTTTAAAATTCATTGCTTTATTTTTAGGGGGTACAGATGCTGGGTTTAAATCAGATGTTTTTCGAAACCGTTTATGTAATTACAACAGGTGGTCAACCAGAAAACCAAAGGTTTTGAGGTTCCGACACGCAATATGGATTTTACACTTGACCTATTGCATAACTTGTCCTTCTCCTCAAAAATTTGTTCCAGCAAATCATAACCACAAACTTACTGTAGCAAATAGTGAGACCACTTTATCTTAATTAAAATAACCACACAATAAGGACTTCATCCATTGCTAATATGACATTCAGCACCAACTTCCAAAACAACTAAGGTTTTCAGAATAAAGAAAATAAAGAGGGAAAATCTGACCCTACCTGGTCATTTATCAGGTCGGGTCTGACTGTTTGAAACTTTATAGAGCAGAACAACTAATGGTATAATAAATGTTATTGCACAATGGGCTCAAAATAACAATGACAACCAAATAACTCACAGTTCTCACAAGAATAGAATTTCACAATTAATTAAATTCAATCATTTTCATTGCATTAACATATATACACTTGCTAATGTAATAATTTAAATATGAAACCAAACAGACAAGCGGTTGTTAAAATATTAATCATTGTAGGATTTTAACTTTATGTCTTGTCAACTCATTAATATGCATGACATCGCTGCCAAAAACAATAAGGCACTTCTGCATTCCATGGGCAATATTTGTACCACATACAACCTGAATCCCACATATCATTCTTGAGTTACTGTGTTTATAAGCTCGTTTCACCAAAATCATATTAAGCCTCGCCCACTATGCATATTAATAAAATTAAATATTTGTGTACCATAAACATGTAGACACTATCTAACAACATAATTACACTAAATATGAAACAAAGCAGACATGTGGTTATTTAAACATGAACATTTAAATATTTTAACATTAAGCCCCACCTTCTCATTAATATGCATGACATCAACACTAAAAACAATAGCGCACATCTACGGAACATGGGCTATCTGTGTAGCACATATGACATGAATCTTGAGATATCGTGTTTACGAGCTGGGCGTCACACACACATACATACACCCTCACACATACAGTACATACACACACACACACGCAATCATGACCGCACAGGTTCCTGATGCTGATCACATCTGAACCAAAAAGGGGTTCAGTCACTCGAATGAACTACGAGCACCCCCAACCACCACAGCTACTGGCATGGAACCCACTGCTTTTTGAGAACATTGGACTCTCTAACCACCGAGTCAATGTGCTTCCTGTAAAAATACTTTCAGCCTCAAGAAACGAATGTAGTTTTGATGAATAAATATTCATGATTTAATAAGCATATTATGAATATTCATGTGATCCTTACCTTGTAAATAGGCCTCATCATTCAGCTTCTCATTGAGATCAGCTTTCACATTTAAAGAGTTTGCACCATGATTGTTCCCTCTCTCCCGGTATCCACTAGATTTGTCCTCAACAGGACTCCTTGTAAATTTAGGTGGGGAAGTGTTTTTACCATCCGGGTACCCACCTATCTGGTAAGTGTTACTGTAACCACTAGAAGAATCCTGATCAACATGGTATCCACCATTGGCAGCAGAAACTTCAATGTCCATTTGATAATTGTAAGGTGGTTGAGAAGGCAATTCAGAGGCGGGTTCTTCTTCCAGAGAACGAATCCTGGTGATAGTTTTTCCATGACCTGATATACCTTGTATCACTGTCACAGCAGACGGACTTTGACTTGCTTCTGACACGACTGCTGGATAGTTAAAATGTGGAGACACTGGTCTCTCTTGGGGTATGTCTATATGTAAACCTGTATATCTGGGTTCTGGGTATCTGAGAGCAGGATGGTGCATTGGATTTGGAGATTCACTTCTAGTACTTTGATTTGTGATGGGCATCGGATACCCTCTATGAGCTGAATAGTCCTCAGGAGACTCGTGTCTAAAATGAGGCGGCACAGGGGATGGAATTCGAAAGTTGGACTCTGCCTGCCTTGGTGGACTTATATTTGACCATCCTGAGTTGTTTTCTAGAGGGCGACTTCCAGGGAAATTAGAAGTGTACCCTGGTACCCTTAAGGGCTGTGTTTCCATAGAATTTGGATTAGGAGAAGTCCTCACATCAGATGGCTCCTGAGGTTCCGAGGGATAGAAATTCATTATGGTTACGTGCCGGTTGCTCGATGATTTCATTGGTATCCAAGCTCCACTGTCATATTTTGGCCTACCCCTTGGGTCTCCATCACCTCCTGCGGGGTGATTAAAAGCACCCCCTACAGGGTGATTATAAGTACCCCCGACAGGGTTATTATAAATTACCCCTGCAGGGTGATTATAAGTACCAGTGGATTGATTCCTTGGATGTGTTTGAATTGTGAGATCGCTTTGGGGTGTGTTGAAGTATTGAGTACTGAGTCTCTGCAATGTTTGTGCACATCTTTCCACATCATAGTTGTTCTGTAATTGAAAAAATGGTAGCATTAATAAAAGCCTGGTTAAGAATTACCACTCAATTAAACACTTAATTAGGCAATGTATAAGGTTATAGAATATCCAATAACATTGTCGTATTCTTCGTAATTAACTCAAAAGAATTAGTCATAAATGAAATTTATCATAATTTTTGCTCCATGTGACAGTTTTCATAATCATCAGTGGCTCATCCAGAGTTTCAATTATTTGAGGAGGGGCAAAACAATTACCATTAAAGCTGCCAGTCTTTCTCCAGAAAGTGGAAACAAATGTTTCCCATTGCCCAGGCTTGTTAAAGCAATTATTTATTTGAATAATCTTCAATATGTCCTGCTTGAAAATTATGAGATCTAATGAACTTTGGAAAAGAAACCATGAACGAGTGCATACCCATTGTCCCTCAGATGAGGATGTAAAAATTGGATTCAAAAGAGAGTAAACACATGTGAACATTGTAAAACATGTTGAGAACCCTTAAAACATTCTATGATTTATATACATGTAAACAAATCAAGAACATACTTTAACAAGGCAATCTTGAATGACATCGGCAGGTATTTCCGGGTTCCTCAGGCTCAGCTGGTGCATTAGGGCATGGTAGTCAGGTGTGCTTACAGCCATTCTATGTCAAACAGAAATAAAGCTTTTGTTATACATGTAAATCCAGATGTGATGGGCTTATGTTGACCTCTTAATCCACAGATGGACAACAATAAATATGTTGTTTATTATTGCATTTGTTGTATTTGTACTTGCGCCATGAGTAACTTCTAGGTGCGTATCATCAGTATTATTATTACAAGTTGTGATAGTTCGATTACTCTAATAAACTTGATATGTGGGGTCTGCGGTCCTACATGTAGGTAGAAATGTGTTGCCTAATGTTATGCCTCAGGGACGTATATAGGACAGGGCATGGGCATAACATGAAAATATTTCGTCAAGAAAAACATGGTATGAAGGGAAATGGTAGGAAAATTACATTAGAATACTTCGAAAATTATTTGGAAACTTAGTTATGTTTCTTATTTTCATGGCCTTACGAGACGGAACGAGGGAAGGGTGGGGGGCACTGATATTAGTTCAGCAGAGATGTGAATTATCGAATGTACATTTTAAATTATAGATATTCCTGAATCAAATGCCCTATACTCGGCTATAAATGATGCTGACAACATCATACTTGGACCCCTGCGAGAGAGATGTAAAATGTCGGCTGCACTATTTAGATCAGAGAATAATCAGGGGCGGAGCCAGGAAATAATGTTTGTTTGTTTGATGAGGAAATAATGTAAAGGGGGCTAGGCCAAACCAAACCAGAGATGATGTGAAAACATGTTTTATGAGCAGTTTTTTCATCAGGGAGCACAAAGCCATATAGGACCATCTTACTTGAGGTGGGGAAGGCCTTGGAGGGAGCTCGAGGGAAGCTTCAGGAGATTAAAGATTTTTTTTATTTTCTGCCTGACTTGAAAATCTATTACGAAGAGTAAATCGTAATTTTTAGTAATGGTTTCACTACAGCATTTGGCTTTGAGGGGTGGGGGTAGCCTTTGGAAAATAGTCTTCATTTCCGAGCAATTTTCATGCATGATTCTGCTGGACTCAGGGTATCCAACCGACAGGGGGGCTGCCGCCCCCAGCCTTGTATGGCCATGAGGGTACAAAGTCTTATGAAGTGTGGAGCAGCGTGAAAGGTATTCCATGAACAGATGAAAGGATTTCACATTCCTTGCCACATGCTTTTTGCACCTTTAATGATTTCAATAGCATCCCCCCGATCTAAAAGTCAGTAGAGGGATTAGTTTCTTCCTTCAATCTACTATGACTGAAGATAACAAGACAATGAATTAAAACATAAATTACTCAACTTATGAATAGGATCAACACTTTAGCCTGAAAGTAACTTGCAAACCCACTGACTTCCAGGTAAGATTTTTTGGAGGGGCGCAAGTCCAGCCTACCTAATATTCCCCACCCATCCCTATATTCCACCACCTTGTCCTTTTTCTTCAAGCCTTTACCTATGGCATTTACAAAAACATTATTTTAAGATCTTCAACTTCTTCTCATGCCGTCTACACTTCCCCATTACAAAAAATATATGCAGGTACACTATTTCATGTAATGTTTACTCTTTAATTTCCATTTTGAGTGCCTCAAACCTCTTCATGATGCTTTACCCTTACTAAGGTGTAAAGTAAATAATCTTTTTTGGGTTATTGGCCCCTGCCGATCTCTTAATGAAGCTAGGGCTTCACTTTGGATTTCTGCATTTATGGCTGTCCCAAAGGAAAATCACGTCATTATACCAAAATTTCTTTTATGTATTTGTATACTAAATGCTGCTAGAAAACTGCTAGCCAGCTGGCAGACCTTATAGGGGACCTAATTCCGACATACTGGAATCCTTATTTCATATGATAAAATTTAAAATACCAAATTTTCCTGACCAAGTTTCATACCGCAGGAAGCAATCTAACACAACTTGTGTTAATTATTTAAAACTTTAATGCTATAATATGGGAGCTGCCATTTTGATTTTAGAACATACAAAAAATGATGTCATAAACCCAAAGTTGGAATGTTCAGACGATGAATAACTACCGTACTGTTGCTTTTATGTAATGGCAGATAAACATACTGTATAGTCCATTCGCAATATGATAATTTTACCTCGTTATCCTTCCTTTACAAACTTGTGTTACTTGTATGCATCATAACTCCTTTCATGCATGTTGTAAAATAAAATGAGTGCCTAATGAAATTACTAAAATTAGAAATCAAACTTAATTTCACCTGAAATCGCTATCTACATCAGGTGAAAATTTTTCCATTGATCAGCTTCAAATACTATAAAATGCTAATTTTATTGAAAGAATTGCAACAGATTTTTTCTTCTTGTTCATCACAAACGTCAACCAGGACAAAAAAAAAACCTTAATCTTTGATCAACCATAAGTAGAAAAGAGGGAGGTTCATCTCAGTAAAATTGTGGGATGTCTCAGTAAAATTGTGGGATGTCTCAGTAAAATTGTGGGACATCTCATTAAAATTGTAGAATGTCTCAGCAGAATTGTGGAATGTTTCAGTAGAATTGTGGAATGTCTCAGTAAAATTGTGGAATGTCTCAGTAAAATTGTGGGACATCTCATTAAAATTGTAGAATGTCTCAGTAGAATTGTGGAATGTCTCAGTAGAATTGTGGAATGTCTCAGTAAAATTGTGGAACGTCTCAGTATAATTGTGGAATGTCTCAGTAAAATTGTGGAACATCTCAGTAAAATTGTGGGACATCTCATTAAAATTGTGGGACGTCTCATTAGAATTGTGGAATGCCTCAGTAGAATTGTGGAATGTCTCAGTAGAATTGTGGAACATCTCAGTAAATTTGTGGGACGTCTCAGTAAAATTGTGGAATGTCTCAGTAAAATCGTGGGACTCTCAGTAGAATTGTGGGACATCTCAGTAGAATTGTGGGACGTCTCCATAAAATTGTGGGAAATATCATTAAAATAGTGGGATGTTTCAGTAAAATTGTGGGACGTCTCAGTAAAATCGTGGGACGTCTTAGTAAAATTGTGGGGCGTCTCAGTAGAATTGTGGGACGTCTCAGTAGAATTGTGGAACGTCTCAGTAAAATTGTGGAACGTCTTAGTAAAATTATGGAATGTCTCAGTAGAATTGTGGAACATCTCAGTAAAATTGTGGGACGTCTCAGTAGAATTGTGAAACGTCTCCGTAAAATTGTGGGACGTCTCCGTAAAATTGTGGAACGTTTCATCAAAATTGTGGGATGTCTCAGTAAAATTGTAGAATGAGAGCTCTTACGTCACTTCCGGTTGTGGACATTCACAAGATCGTAGTCGGTTTGTACTGTATATACACTGTACATGTAAATGCACTGTGTTTTGTGTGTGAAGTTTCATGCATAGTGCATAACGTTATAATGATGCAGGAAACTCAGTGTTTTTCAACGTGTTTGTCAGAAAGAAAAAGGACAAGTGACTGTAAAAGATTAGTAAGGTAATACTATAATAGTAGTTACTAGACGAAACTTACAATAATGGAAAAAGATGTACATGTAGCAAAGCAAAAACATTATGCCTGAGTCAGCACTCCAACCCATCAAAAAGATATTGGATGCTATCGCCCAAAGCGCCTGGGATATTGCATAAGTCATTGGGTCCATATATGATGATTTTGCCTTTATAAATATGTTATTTTTGTCTTAATTTGAAGGGTGCTACCCATATGGTTATGCTATGAATTTAAATAAGAATTAAAAATGACAAAAAATATACATTTCCATAAACCTTGAAGTGTCTTGTATCTCAGATACAGGACCTCATTTTAGCTACTTAGTTTACTTATGTTATAGATTGTAAGGTCAACTGTGTTGTGTTTATACTTGCAGGTGCAAAAGGGCTGTATGGTGAGTTATAATTAAACAAGGTCAGTTTACGTTTAATCTCTGTCAGCAAGTATACTAACAATACTGTATACTAATACAATACAGACATGCTAACAATCCTGTATACTAACAATACTGTATACTAACAATGTGTACTAACAATACTGTGTACTAACAATACTGTGTACTAACAATACTGTGCAAACAATACAGCAAATTGACCAATTTTGTTAAATTGTCAGTGATTAAATAGAAACATGAAGTTCACAGTAGAACAACAAAGTAGGGGAAAGAGATACTGTACTGTACCTGCCTCACCCAGTATATGTTCAATTAAACGCTATTTGAGTCATTTAAAAAAAAAATCTTTTCAAAATCAAAACATGGGAAAAGGGATAAACTGTAAACTTTCTGCATATTTTGATAGAAAATTTCAAATAGGTAAAATTGAACAAAAAGAAAGCTATAAGTAGCACCACATTTTTTAATTGCTCTGACAAAATTAAAGGAGCAGAGAGGTTACAAAATGTGGAAGCTTGTTTACAATATCTTTGAGAGGAGAATGTTGATTACCATGACCCTGTTAAGCAATAAACACGGGGCTTGATATCTGAGAGGTTAAACAAAGTTTATTCATAAGATTCTACCCAGGATTCTGCGCAAAGTATTCATCTCGTAGTGTAGTGGTTAGTGCTTTGTCCTAATACCCACACGTCCCGGGTTCATGTCCCGGTGGGTCTGCAACCAATGAGTTCACAACTGGTTATCAAAGGCCGTGGCCATCTTGATTTAATGTCCAGCACTGGATGCTTTCGGGACGTTAAACCTTGCTATGCTATGCTATGCTATGCTATGCTAATCCTACCAGCTTCAAACCAAACAATTCAAAAGATCCATATAAAATTTCCCCGCCCCCAGGGGCTCATCATTTCAGTCTGAAAGTAACTTGTCCATTAGGTACATATGTACCTATGGCTCCTCAGGGGAAAAAAATCATGTTTCCCAATGCATTTGTGAAAGAAAGAAGTTTCTAGAAAATGGATTGCCTGACAGACATCTGGATGATCTACAGTGTTATACTGAAACAACAACAAAACATATCACTGCCATTTTTCCAACTCGACAGTTAACTGGAAAATACATTGTGGGCTGAGAGAATATTCTTAAACATAAAGAAATCTTGAACTAATTGATCATATTTTATAAATAACCAATTTGCATCATTTCAGGACTGTTATAAATTTGAATATTCTTTCTGAAGTGAAATCAAGCAAAACAATCTGCTCTATTTTTGTGATTAAAGAAGACATAAAGTCTGGCGTTTTCTTCATTTAATATGATAGAAATAATGATTATAAGTCATCTGAAGAAATTTCACATCGTGTAAAACGATTTAGCATATATTTTCTAATTCATTAAAACATACTTTTGTCAATATAAAGTTGCATGGAAGCAGCCATTTTGCTCATACTCCCTCTAAAAAATGATGTCATACACCCAGTACAGATTAGAATAGTAATGTATTTCTTCAATTGTTCAACTTCTAAGAAATAATTTTTCCTTTGTATGGGTCAGTGAACTTTTGTTTGCATATGAAATTAAAAATTCAAGCCCTTAGAACTTCATGTCAAATCATTTTGGAAAGAAAATTTTCAAGAGAAAAAAATACATTACATGTGCTAGCACATAGGATGAATGTCATCATTGCCATGATTTGAACATTAAATTAGACAAAATGGCAGCGTCCATGTCGCGACTTCAAATTTGGATAACTTGAGAATAGAATAAGATTTTATGATGGAATAGTAGTAGTAGGATTGTCCTTATTTTGTATTCTCTATCATTCAGTATTTGACTTTTATCTCTTTAAGCCCTTTAATTTCTCTGTTGTAAACACTGTACACTGTCTGCGTTGTCTTTGTATGACCTTCATGAATCACAGGTTAGCTTTTAAAACCTTTGGGAGTGAATTATTTGAACAATAACAAACGACCAAAGCAAGTACCTACATAATTATAGTACAGTGCAATGTTAATACAGTGATTTTCTGTCATATACAGTATACCACAAACAATTTGTTGCATATTAAAAGTCTATGAATGCATGTTGCAATTTCTAGATTGTTTGAAAGTTTTAAAATCTGAACAGGTAAGTTTTTGAATTTTGAAACCAGAAACCGAAAGGCTACATGTATGTGGTCCAATGCTGTTGTAATTCTTTGATACCCCCCACATGCATTGTCTCCCGGGGTATACAGAGGTAGTTATGATTGAGGGGATGTGAAGGAAATTTTGCTGACAAAAAGTGATACCTATATATTACTATATGAAGCTGTAAGGCAACATTTGCTTTGCGCATAGCACAAAACTAAACGGCATGGGGTCCAGGGACCCGCTCAACGGTTCCTGTAGGGTCCAGGGGCAAAGCCCCAGTGGGGGTCCAGGGAGAAAAACCCTGGAAGCTATGGGGTTTCATCAATTTAGGGGGTCATAAATGGCTTCTAAGATCACTTGAATATTTACCAAGACATACATAAAACTAAGTAGAAATCTCTTGATTTTAATGCTTTTACATGTTAATCACCCTTTTTCTGATATTTCCGAATGAATATCTACTATATTTTCTGATTTCTAACGGCAAAATTTTCAACAAGACCTGTCAGAATGACAGTATGCTCGACTATTCAAAGCTACTGTAGTATAGATAATGGGCTTATAGAGGAAAGTATAATACAGAAGTAGGGTAGTAGGGGCAGATGATTTCAAATTACTTAAGCTTTGAATGATGCACTTGCATTTTCATTTGCTTTGTTAATTTTCATTGTGTCAAGCAAAGTCAAGCAGCATGAAAAATGTACAATAACATTGAAGCAAAATAATGCAAAACAATATTGCTTAACATATCACAAACTAGACATTGGAAACAATACAAATCCCCTCACCGCTTATAATGCATATTCCAGACTGTCCCACATTCCACACCAGCCTGTCCTAAATGTGATCACATGCCTATACTCCATGCAGTCACACCTGAAAACCAGATATTGTATGTCGTTCCACCACTTGCATGACCCACATGCCATCACAACTGAAATCCAGATGACATCCCACCACATGCCATTCCACCCTGTCCCACATGTCGACCCACCCTATCCCACATTTTGACCCACCGTGTTCCACATGTTGACCCACCCTGTTCCACATGCCAACCCACCCTGTTCCACATGCCAATGTATCCTGACCAACATCCCACCCCACCTTGCCCTACATACAATTCCCACATGAAATCCCACCCTCATCTGTATTCCTTTAGCTACTTTATCACCACGTTATCTCTTCTACCCCACATTCCACTTATTGTTTATATTTCCTAAACTCCTTATTCAAAATTCTATAGAAGTGAGGAAACATTTATTTGCTTCATTATTCATGGCAAGACAAACTTTGCAAGTTATGCAAATAACCTAACCAATATGCATACTTAACCTCACCATTAAGTGTAGATAGACAATGCTTCTCAAATATATGATCTTTTGTGCAAACAAAATCCCCCCATGCACTTTAATTTCAGAGATATAATTGATACAAATATTTTGTTGTAATGCAAATAAGCTAATTAGTATGCACACACAATCCCCCAATCATGCTCATTTGAACAGTACCCATGTCCTTTACCTCTAGAGAGTTACATGAATGTACATCATTCATAACTTAAGTTATGAAACTGTAACTAAAAACTTCAACCGAAATTTTAACCCGACGCCGACGACAAATAGTAGAGCTAAACAGTAAACATTTTCAGCATCTTTTAATTCAAAAAAGGAACACAACATTTCTAAAAAATGTATTACAGTTAGCAAATTTGTCCTCAATCTGAAAAGACTAGCCTATGCTTGTATATGCAAGGGGTTCAGAGGGAGCGGTAGAGGGGGCAGCACTTTATCGAAGTACGCCACTAAGGTATGATTTCATGATTCCATATAGCATGTATGTATCAATCACATTCAATGTCATCATCCCTCCAACCCCTCTCCTACGGCCCTGCACCCCTGGTGTCTGAGGTCATGCTGCATTTACCTTGCTTGCGGATATGCATTGTCCTTTTATTAAGCTTATAACCAACAACACACCCTGGTGGCCTGCAGTCACCAGAGCTATGGCATTTGGGGCACAGTAGTCAAAGAGGAGTAAATTACATGCGTGTAACTAAAGGGCCCCTGGACAAAGCCCTTGTAAGGGCCCCTGGGCAAAGCCCTTGTAAGGGTCAAGGGACGAAGCCTTGAAAATTCTGAAGATTTCACGTTTTTGATGCCCCAAAATGGCATAAAATGATAGATATATTTTTGATTATTCATTTTCAAATGATCACCTAATCGGTGAGGAAACGAAATAAATCTTAATTCTAACAATAAAACCTGATAGACATTTGGGTTTTCCATTTTAAATACTTAAAAATTAGTAAATTCGAACAAAATCAGTGGATAAATCTTTAATTTGGGGCCATAGCAACACCCATAATTGTATAGTTTCCGGCAAGGACCGAGAGGTGGGGCAAAGGGAAAAATTGCATAGGGACCCTGACGTACAACAATAGTCCGGAAACCACTATATTGTGTGCAGTGGCAAAGGTTGAAACTCAGTACGAGCAGGGCTTTCAAAAATTTGAAAAACCCTACAGTATCACATTAAAAATGCAGAGTTTTCAAGGAAACTGAAGGAAACCTCTCATATTTCAACCAAAACTAAATTCCCACCACTATTTATCAAACAGTGCACATTAAGCCTGCACCATGATCTCCAAGATTGTGCCAAAGTTTACAAATAAACTTCATAATATACCACGGATACAGTTTTGAGCGAATTTGTCGGCATTCGTGTTGCACTTTATGTTACAAATGGAATTTATATTTGCATAGGGACAATCCTCAACAATTTTTCCTCAGTTCCTTTTTTTATTTTTTTATTTTGGTATTTTACCGACACAGATTTGTTCATGATTATCGTATGCCAGTTTTTTCTTCTTCAGAAAGCAGATCTCTGAAGTCCATGATCTGCTGATGGATTAAAACAATTTGCTGACAAGCCATATTATTTGGGGTTGGACCCCCTCCTCCATAGTTGAGCCCCTGATTGTCTCCATATGCACTGACCAATAATGTTTAAAGGTCATTCTAGAATTTCAAGCAGACACACAGCACTAATATCATCTTCATTGACATAGAAATGCATATGCAAATGACATACATATATATATTTTTTTCCCTATTCACCAATGTTTCTTCAATTGCTTCTTTCGTATAATCCACAAAAGAAAAAAAATGCATGGGAATTTCCCTTTAAATCAAGATCAAAATGATCCATCTAGCTATCTTATCCTGTTGTATCTTGACAGAAAATGTTATCTCATCTCCCACAAGTAGTAAAATAAAGCCCACCTTCCCTCATCAACTTCCATATTGATTTTCACTTTTCACTTCTGATGAGAATCACCTTTTGACTGTCAGATTTGATGCTACCTTCTTAACCTGAATGTACACAGTATCAGCATGTCGATCATGTACAAGACATAATTGTTGGCTAAATTAATTGCCTTCCCACTGCACGAGTGAAACGGATACGGAGTTAAGATGTGAGTAGAATCATCTTGCTTAGGGGAAGTGTAGATGGTATTTCTTGGAATCTGAGGAAATCTTTGAAAGAAAAACCAACCTTTACCAGCTATTTAGGTTTACCTGTTAGACAGTGAAAGCTAATAAGAATGGATAAGAATGGATATGGAGTTAAATAATGTTATGTTTAAGGTCAAGCTAAATAATGTTATGTTTAAGGTCAACCTAACGTGACTATTGTTTCAAAATATACATGTATCTGTATCTTGATTAATTCTGCATATTATTGCACAGTAGTACAGTTTGTATCCTTTTTTTTGTTTCTTTGGGACAGTAATTTTATTGGAAACTGACAGGGAAAGCTGACAATGATAAACTCATCAGTGGATATGACAAGACTGGATATGGAATTATATTGTTATTTTTACTATTTTTCACAATATATCAACATCCTTATTAATGTTAAATGTTGTTACATAGTAGTACAGTTTGTATCCTCTTTTTTTTTTATTATCTTAAAATGTTCTGTCTCTGTGCAAAATACCAACAAATTGGGAGAGTAATTTTATTGAAAGCTGATAGTGACAGCTGACAATAATAAATTCATCAGTGGACATGACAAGACAGAATATGGATTAGGATTATGTTATTTTTACGGTCAACCTAATGTGACTATTTTTCATAAATATCAGTGTCTTTAATAATGTTGAATGTTGTTACATAGTAGTACAGTTTGTATCCTTTTTTTTTTAAATTATCTTAAAATTTTGTCTCTTTGCAAAATATTAACAATTTGGAAAGTAAATTTATTGAAAGCTGACAGTTAAAGCTGACAATGTTAAACTCATCACTGAATATGAATGACAAGACCGAAAATGGAATTAGATTGTGTTATTTTAAAGGTCAACCTGATTTGACTATTTTTCACAATATATCAGTATTTTCATTAATTTAAATGTTGTTACATAGTAAGCTAATACAGTTTGTATCCTTTTTTTTAATTATCTTAAAATGTTTTGTCTCTTTCCAAAATAGAAACAATTTGGAAAGTAATATGATTGAAAGCTGACAGTGAAAGCTGACAATAATAAATTCATCAGTGGATATCATAAGACTAGATATGGATTAAGGTTGTGTCATTTTTACGGACAACCTAACGTGACTATTTTTCATAATATATCAGTATCTTTATTAACCTTAAATGTTGTTACATAGTAGTACAGTTTGTATCCTTTTTTCATACTTATTTTTAATCTCAAAATGTTCTGTGCAAAATGCCAACAATTTGGAAAGTAATTTGATTGAAAGCTGAAAGTGAAAGCTGACAATAGTTAATTCATCAGTGGATATGACAAGACTGAATATGGAGTAAGGTTATGTTATTTTTAGGTCAACCTAATGAGACTATTACTTTATTATTTCTGAACATTATGGTATTATGGTACAGTTTTTCGTATCTCCAAACTCTAAAATAAATTCCCGGTTAATTTCTGTCATTTAAAGCTTTAAAGTAGTTTGCATCATGTCAGAAAGATGAACAATTCATAGTATGACTCATCATTACTCTCCATCTTGTGTCAGAAATAACTCATTTCAAACTTGTGCAATTTATATCGATCTATAGAAACCACTTACACATTCCTGCAACATACAGAGCTTAACTTAAAGTGAACTTTCCTTTTGGTCTACTGTAATACTTGTACAGTACAAGTAATAACTCTTGGAGTTTCTGCATGTGGTTTATCTTCATACAAAGTAAACACATCCTTCATTTGATGCGTATAAAGTCCATGTAATTGTTTCTGGGTAATCATTGGACTACTTTAACCTCAGAGTTAGGTGCCATATATCCAAATGAAGAGCATGAAGAAATATATTCAGTCATTTTGGTAATAAAAGTATCATCTCCAAATATACATACTGTATCTGTTTTATCAAATTATTGCTCTTAAATTGTATATTAAAACACAGCTTAAGGCAAGCAGAAAATTATACACACAATGTTCGGCACTATCTGTTTTGAAAAGCTTGACTTACATGTACCTCCTAACTGTATTATAGCATTTTACTTCCTTTGCTTTTCCTGTGTTCAAAATATAATGATTGTCCACTTGTAACTTGCACCCTTGCTGCATTGTTTCTACTCGCCAAGTGTTGTTTTTCCATTGATAATGGTGGGTGTTTCCATCTTTGTTTAGTTGTGTATAGGTTATGTGATGTGAACAACAGTCTATAGAATTGCTCTATGACTTGTTTGATTTGTCTAGATAATTACATCATATATTAATGAATGTGCTATTGTTGATGTTTACTGTTATTATGATGGATTTGTTTTGATTCAGATCATACTGCATTTGTAAACGCCATGTTGTCAAATTAGAAAACGACAACTCCCTGACCATACTACAGTATATCTTTCTATGAGCTGTTTTATTTTTGTTAGAAAGTTTGTCCTGTGATATTGGTAGAGCTGTAATATTGTTGGTAAATTATTGTTGATATGATGATTATGTTGTAACCATGTGAATTAAATTATTCATGAGAAATAAACACAGGAAAAACACGAAAACAAATACCCTAATTGTGAACACTATAATTCTCAAAATTTTGGCTAGATTCCTAAATTAGCTTTGCTTATCTTTAATTACATCCGCCAACGAAGTTAGATAGAGCACAAAAAAAAAAAAAGGGCCAAAAACGTCCCCCCATGTAACTTGTGCAATGAATAGTACATGAAATTGCAAAAGAAGGAAGCATATATTTACTACATTAATATCATTTCTACACAATTTTTCATGGGAAGAATTTTGACACCTTTATTGATTAATTCCAACTCTGCCGTAAATTGCACTTACCCTTGTTGTCCTACCTGGATTATTAATCATTCAAACATCTTCTTGACATTTCTGTAATATTGATTACATTTGGAACTCACCTTAGTTGAACTTCCCTTTCACATATCTGGTTTTAATCTTTGCTATCCAATCAAGCAAGAATTTCCTTTATCTAATTCAGTGTACTGTACACTACCATTATTACACCCAAAACAAATCCCTGTTTTACATTTCACCACTCTTGTTCCTGGAACCTACTTTCATGCTGGAACTGAACCTTGGTCCTGGATTACTGTAGCTATTGAATGTTCATTGGGTAAATAGTGCAGGGAAGGGTGTAAATGGCACTTCCCTGAATAGTGTACAGTACTGCAAACTGCAATTTATTATCTTAAATGTGTTTTATTGGTATAAGCAATACATGGGAATTTGAGACCTGATTTGTTTTGCTGTTTTAGAGCAAGCAACTCATTTTTACAGTAGTAGAAAAGAGGTATCCATGCACTATTGTTTAAATGAAAATGTTACCTTAAAACAAGAACTGTTTGTACAACAAATAAATTAAAGGATTAGTTTACAGGCTAACTTCATACTCAAAAGAAATAAAATGGTGAGGAAAGCATTAACAAATTCTTATTCTGTTAAGGAGGTATTTAAGATTTAAGTTTGGTATCATTTGTGTAGAAACAACTGAAATCAGACTAATTGTGAGTTGTGAAGTCCCAGCCTCAAATTCTATCATATTTTGTCCTGCAATTTTTGGCAGGAAAGTAGTACAACAGAATTTAGTAAAGGTAATCATAATATACCACCTAAAGAATGTTTGAGAGAAAATAATTCAAAAAGTCAAATGAATTTTCTTTAAAATACATTAACAATTGTTAGGAATGTGAGGATGAGAGCACCAACCTTCCATAGTAGACATACATAGTACACCAGTCATTTTTACACAGATAAGACAGCTTTAAACTTACTATCTCCTTAACAAAATAAGATTTCTAAATTTTCTTCACCAATATATTCATTTTGAAGTCTTCTTTTATCTAAGATGGACTTACCTGACCACTGAACTAATTCTTTAAGTGTCAAAGAAGTAAATTGAACTAAGGAGGTAGCACTTGACCATCTTGAAGACACCAAACAGCAAATATTGTACACTCCAACAAATCCAATTGTATTTCATTTTTGTTATTATATTTCTTTTTGTAATTGTATTTTTTGTGTGTTTATCATATAATTGTGCATTATTGCATTTTTTGTGTTTATTGTATATTTTGTGTTAATTGTATTTTTGGGTTCATTGTATTTTTGTAATTTTTGTGTTTATTGTCTTTATTGTATTTTTGTGTCTTTATTGTATTTTTTGTGTCTTTATTGTCTTTTGTGTGTTTATTGTATTTTTGTGTTTATTGTGTTTTTGTGTTTATTGTATTTTTGTTTTATTGTATTTTTGTGTTTATTGTATTTTTGTGTTTTTTGTATTTTTGTCTTTATTGTATTTTTGGTGTTTATTGTATTTTTGTGTGTTTTTGTATTTTTGTGTTTATTGTATTCTTTATTTTATTGTGTTTATTGTATTTTTGTGTTTATTGTATTTTTGTGTTTATTGTATTTTTGTGTTTATTGTATTTTGTGGGTGTTTCTTGTATTTTTGTGTTTATTGTATTCTTTATGTTTTTGTGTTTATTGTATTTTTGTGTTTATTGTATTTTTGTGTTTATTGTATTTTTGTGTTTATTGTATTTTTGGTGTTTCTTGTATTTTTGTGTTTATTGTATTCTTTATGTTTATTGTGTTTATTGTATTTTTGTGTTTATTGTATTTATTGTGTTTATTGTTTTTTGTGTTTATTAATTTTGTGTGTTTATTGTATTTTTGTGTTTATTGTATTTTTGTGTTTATTGTATTTTTGTGTTTATTGTATTTTTTTGTTTTATTGTATTTTTGTGTTTATTGTATTTTTTGGGTGTTTATTGTATTTTGTGGGTGTTTCTTGTATTTTTGTGTTTATTGTATTCTTTATGTTTATTGTGTTTATTGTTTTTTTGTGTTTATTGTATTTTTGTGTTTATTGTATTTTTGTGTTTATTGTATTTTTGTGTTTTCTTGTATTTTTGTGTTTATTGTATTTTTATGTTTATTGTGTTTATTGTATTTTTGTGTTTATTGTATTTTTGTGTTTATTGTATTTTTGTGTTTATTGTATTTTGTGGTGTTTCTTGTATTTTTGTGTTTATTGTATTCTTTATGTTTATTGTGTTTATTGTATTTTTGTGTTTATTGTATTTATTGTGTTTATTGTATTTTTGTGTTTATTGTATTTTGTGGGTGTTTCTTGTATTTTTGTGTTTATTGTATTCTTTATGTTTATTGTGTTTATTGTATTTTTGTGTTTATTGTATTTATTGTATTTTTGTGTTTATTGTATTTTGTGGGTGTTTCTTGTATTTTTGTGTTTATTGTATTCTTTATGTTTATTGTGTTTATTGTATTTTTGTGTTTATTGTATTTATTGTGTTTATTGTTTTTGTGTGTTTATTAATTTTGTGTGTTTATTGTATTTTTGTGTTTATTGTATTTTTGTGTTTATTGTATTTTTGTGTTTATTGTATTTTTGTGTTTATTGTATTTTTGTGTTTATTGTATTTTTGGGTGTTTATTGTATTTTGTGGGTGTTTCTTGTATTTTTGTGTTTATTGTATTCTTTATGTTTATTGTATTTTTGTGTTTATTGTATTTATTGTGTTTATTGTATTTTTGTGTTTATTGTATTTTTGTGTTTATTGTATTTTTGTGTTTATTGTATTTTTGGGTGTTTATTGTATTTTTTGTTTTATTGTATTTTTTTGGGTGTTTATTGTATTTTGTGGTGTTTCTTGTATTTTTGTGTTTATTGTATTCTTTATGTTTATTGTGTTTATTGTATTTTTGTGTTTATTGTATTTATTGTATTTATTGTGTTTTTGTGTTTTTGTATTTTTTGGGTGTTTATTGTATTTTGTGGGTGTTTCTTGTATTTTTGTGTTTATTGTATTCTTTATGTTTATTGTGTTTATTGTATTTTTGTGTTTATTGTATTTATTGTGTTTATTGTATTTTTTGTGTTTATTGTACTTTTTGTGTTTATTGTATTTTTTGGGTGTTTATTGTATTTTGTGGGTGTTTCTTGTATTTTTTAGGTTTATCGTATTTTTTGCATTTTGTTGTGTTCTTGTATTTCTTGTGTTATACTGCTTACATTAAGAATAACCTATGAGCATCAACTGTATAACGGTACTCTGTTGTTTTCGCTACTGAAATACAATTCTTGCAATTCCATTTTGAATTTTACAAAACAAAGAAAAAAGTAACAGAACAGACTGGACCAGAATTGTTTTGATAGCTTTTCTACATATAGAGATTCAATACTATAAATTTGAAATGAATATATGTTTCAATAATATCTGCACAGAAACAACTTCTTACAATTTTATTCTGTTCCATGATGAACTTTAAAGTTTATTTTCATAAGATGCTACCATAATGTGATTAACAAGTGAATCATCATTACATGACTGCAATTAATACCAGATCATTTCCCCCCGCAAGTACATGTGCTTTATTCATTAGTGAATTTTTCAACAATTACTAGAGGCACTCTTGCTCAGTCACCTTGCAGACTAACATGCAGAGTAAAGCAGAGAAATAGAAGGATGGAGATAGTACTCATAAACTCATCATTTGATTAAAAAAACATCCTTTTTGCAATTCTCTCTGCAAAATGAAAATGCTACAGGAATCTTAAACATTGGAATCCACATACTGTATAAATGGATTCACTTCTTAAGTTCTTGCAATATCATAGAATACATTAATGCACAACATGCCCTATCCATCTGTTTTATTCCAACTTCTTTTTTTTTCTTTCCAGTTTACAAATTCTTCCCTAGACATTTTTTCCCTTGACTACATAACTGACTGTGGTTTTTCCAATTCTGGACATTCTTAGAATCTTAAACAGGCCATCTTTGAGTCTGACAGAAACTTGACTTAATTTACAGTAACTGCACAATAGGCATACACTTAAACAGTACGTACATAGGTACAATATATATATATATATATATATATATATATATATATATATATATATATATATATATATATATATATATATATATATATATATATATATATATATATATATATATATATATATATATATATATATATATATATATATATATATATATATATATATATATATATATATATATATATATATATATATATATATATATATATATATATATATATATATATATATATATATATATATATATATATATATATATATATATATATATATATATATATATATATATATATATATATATATATATATATATATATATATATATAAATATATATATATATTTATATATATATATATATATATATATATGTATCAATATATATATCAATATATATATATATATATATATATGTATATATATATATATATATATATATATATATATATATATATATATATATATATATATATATATATATATATATATATATATATATACATACAGATACCACAGATTTCATTAGAAAATTAAATAGCATCAATAACATTCAAACCAAAACCATCTTAGTCACAATGGATGTCAGCTCATTATATACTAACATCCCCACAAAGAAGGTACTGCATCAGTTAAGCAAATGCTAGACCTTCATTCACACAAAGCAACATACTAAATTACTGCCCTCACTGAATTTATTTTAAAACATAATAACTTCACCTTCCAAGATACCCACTTCCTACAAATTAACGGCACTGCGATGGGTACACGATGGCCCGGCCTACGCCAATATCTTCATGCACTTCTTCAACAAACATTACTTGAAAGCTGCTCCTTAAACCCACATTTTACATACGTTACATCGATGACATTTTCCTTATTTGGGATCATGGGCCACAAGAACTCGAACAATTTTTCATCAAGGCCAACAGTCAACATCGGCGGATCAAATTCACTATGGAGCAATCTACCAGTGAAATCCCTTTTCTTGATACCACAGTATTAATTAAAGACAACAAACTGCAAACCAAAGTATACACAAAGCCGACAGACAGACAAACATACTTACACTTCAAAAGCTTTCACCCATCACATATCAAAAAATCTCTGGTTTTCAGTCAACTGTTACGCATACGCAGAATTTGCTCCACCACCAATGATTTTATAGATTCTTCCATTACCCTCCTCGAACAATTTAGCAGCAGGGGATACCCCTTTAGACTTTTATCTGACCAGTTTGAAAAAGTTCTCGCTATTCCTCGTCAAAAATTACTTAACTACCAACCTAAGTCCAAATCCACTCGCATTCCGCTAGTGATAACACATCACCCCTCACTAAGACCACTCATATCCAATGTACAACAATCGTGGCCCATCCTTCATTCAGACCCATCACTAGCCCCCCTTTTCATGAATCCCCCCAGTTATAGCACGCAAACAACCTCGCAACTTGAAATCCATCCTCGTACATTCTAAACTTCAAAACACACAAACCAACCATGGTAATATCAAATGCAACAAGCCCCGCTGCCTAGTCTGTAAAAACATGGACACCTCACCCACCATTTTACACATAGCCAGTAATACTCAGCTTAAACCTGGGAATTTTAATTGTGACAGCTCCAATGTGATTTATTATCTGTACTGCCAAAAATGCCCCCTTATTGCATACATAGGTGAAACTAGTACTAAAATCAGACTAAGATTTAATAACCATAAGCATACTATTCGCAACAATTCTCCTGGCTTTCCTGTGGCTTCCCACTTCAATCTGCCTCTACACAGTCTATCAGATCTCAAGTTCGCCATTCTTTTTGGAGGCTTCTCTGTTACACACCAACGCACATCAATGGAATTAAAGATGATTATCAAACTAAAAACCCATCTAACAGGATTGAATAAGGATTTAGCACACTTGAGCAACTACACATGGTTCAGAAAAGCCACTACTAATACCTAATACTTGCACTCTATTTCTTACACCTAAATCACTTGCAACTGAAGAAGGTCTGAAGTCAGACCGAAATATTTTGCGTTATTCTCTATAGCACAGTTGGATTATGAAAGTATTATTAAACCTTAGAGAGATCGTATATCTCATCATTTTTATGTTAAGCCTCCAACACACGCACCAAGCCAAGAATATATATACATATATATATATATATATACATATAATATATATAATATATATATATATATATATATATAGCGGAATATTTATGAGAGTTATACTTACCTTTCATACTATATATATGCAATCTGGTTTAATGACCTGATTCTAACGCACTTCTAACCAAACTAAAAACGTAGTTACCAACCCAGCCCTGACCTCCGTAATACTACTACATCCCTAACTTCACATTCCACCGAGGCCTGAATGAGATGGGAGGAGGGTCGGGACACAAGAAAGGTAAGTATAACTCTCGTAAATATCCCTGCTACGCTTAGCTGGGTAAATTTACTTCAAGTTATATTTTACTTTCATGCTATAAATATGCAATCAGATTGCAACCGAGGATTGGAAGGGAGTTCAGGTCGAAGCTTCCAACAAAGGGCTGGTCCTAATATTTGCACCAGCTTTATCCTACTTAAAGGATTAGATTTCTTATCTTCTTAAAGATGGAAAACCTCTGAATAGGTATTACTAAACAATAGTAAATAACACCTAGTTACAGTCAAACGGAACAGGTCACTACCTGTTATCGGTAACCGAGGCAATCACCGCATGAACCTGAGTTTGTAACTCAGAAAACATGCCAATCAAAAGAGTGTTCAGACACGATATAAACATCATAGCAGTGTCTAAAATAATGTAATGAAACTCACTGAGTTCATCCACAAGACTGAACTGGTTAGTAATAACACGATTGCAAAGTGTGTGTCAGCTAATACAAATTGAGGAATTCCTGAACTAAGGAAAAAATTCTTTAGTGCGCAACTTTGTTAAAGAAAATGTTAGTGAGGTAACACGAACTACATAAAGTAGGTCAAGCAAATGCAAGGAAATATGACCTGCGCTTTCCAAATGGCTGCACGAAATATCCCGTGAAAGGAGCTATGCCTCTAACCTGAGTGAAAACCCTGGCTGTTTCTTGAACAATGCCGACCATTTTGAAAGATTGTTTTGGACGATCCATCGCAAGAAATTGTCCCGCAACACAGTGCAATGAGAACTCTGTAACGAACGAAGAATGCTTTTGTAACGCCGACCATCGGCTGCATACTTTTTAAAGCAATTCTAAAGAAGCCAGACGAGGCACCATACCCCGTATTTTGGTGAGTCTGAAGGCGCGAAAAGTGGCGGTACAAGTACAGGCTCTGTGCGAAAGATGAAAGTGACCTCGTTTTGGAAAAAGCGCACAAATAGCACCTCTGCACTTAGTAAGAGTTTGCGGAAAGCAGAAACTCTTTTAAGCATCAACTCCCTAAGTGGGCACGTGGGGAGTGGCTTGATTCGCACCAGCTTCATCCTACTTAAAGGATTAGATTCCTTATCTTCTTAAAAACAAAAAGCCTTTAAGTAGGTATTACTAAACAATAGTAAATAACACCTAGTTAGAGTCAAACGGAACAGGTCACTACCCGTTATTGGTAACCGAGGCAATCGCCGCAAGAACCTGAGTTTGTAAGTCAGAAAACGTGCCAATCTAAGGAGCGTTCAGACACGATATAAAAATCATAGCAGTGTCTAAGATAACGCAACGAAACTCACTGAGCTCGTCCACAAGAAGGAACTGGTTGGTAATAACACAATTTGAAACAGAGTGTGTGTCAGCTAATACAAATTGAGGAATTCCTGAACTGAGGAAAAAAATTGTTAGCGTTTGAAGCGTCAACTCCTAAGTGGGCACGTGGGGGGTGGCTTGAGCAGAGCTTCCACCAGTGTGTCTAAGACAACCCACAAGAATGCAAGAATCTTGGGAGAAGGTCCTTATAAGAAGATTCCTTTTGGCTAAATTCTCTAGTGGTCGTGAGTCTGTGACTGTCCATCCAACTGGAAAGCCTCGGTGGATGGCTGCTACAGCTATGCTAGAGCCCCTGACTGATCCGAGTCTGGGAAAAGGCCTCCCCAAGATGAGGAGATCACCATCTCCTCAGAAAAGCCTTGCTACACCAAAGATTGGCGGACAGAGGCCACACAGTCAAATGAAGTGCTCTGGTACTGTGGTGCAGTTTGCCAGAGCCCGGGAATGAGACAAAAGTCGTTTCTGACCAGAAGCTCGTACAGGAAGCCTGCAATCAGTTTGAGCAGCTGAGGAAACCACAGTTAGCCGGGCCAAATGGGTGCCACCGGTTGTACATTGCCCTGCATAGTACCCTCGGTACCAACACGAAAGGCGGAAAGGCATAACTCACGTAGTGAGTCCCTTTGAATGAGAATGCGTGGACTCTGAAAAGCTGCGGGTCAGGAGTCAGGACGCAGAGAATTGGTAGCTTGCGATTGTCCGCAGACAGACCTATGTCTGGAAGGCCGAACGTTGTTTAGATCCCTCTGGTCACAGGACGTAAGCGCGCTTATCCTGTGGGTGCTCCATGGAAGTGAGAAGACAGATCCATGTTCATGTTCTCTTAGCCCGAAAGGTGAACATCCTGAAGGCTGACATAGCTTGCCTTGCACCGAGACGGTAAGCCACAGCAATCTGGTACATCAGAAAAATGAATCAGATAGACTTATATCTGAAAATATTTGAGACCCGAGAAAATGAACGAAATGTAAATAGGGGCAGCGTAGAAAACACAAACCATTGTGAACTTGGTATCTGTGGAGATGAAAAGAAAATGTACATTCTGTTGAAGAAGGGGCACGTAAGGGAGACCCCCAGGGTCTCTCCAGCGCCCCACTAATCGAGCTCATGAATTAAAAATGTATCTTAATTAGATGTTAGATATATAAACTCATGCGATGTATAGTAACGTAACGTATCTACCTACTGTGGTGTAGCGGTTATCATACCTGTCTACAGACCACGAGGCCCCGGGTTCAATCCTGGGGTGGGTAGACACGCCAGTGCACCACAACTGGTTATCAAAGGCCGTGGACATTGACTTGGTTGTCGATGTTATGTCTGTCCGTACGTCGTACCTGTGTTCTCGTCCGGGTCGTATTAAGCGTTTCGTGATAGCATTTGTACTATCATAACCGAATATGCAGGCGACGACCCCGTCATTGTAATTGTGTGTTCAACTCTCTCTCTCTAGTAACGTAAAATAATATATAGGCTCTCTTGTATTAAGTATAGCTCCTTGAAGCTAGTTGAAGGCCACTCCTCATTCGCCCTGTGGGGACATTGACCTCTTGCGCATGCGCCAACATCAAAACAAGAAGTTGGCCCAATGCGTATGAGAGCCTGTACTGAAGATATCCTAACATGTAATACATATGCACAGTATAATGCTAGGCTATCCTCGTGGTAGGGCGGGGTCCTAGGGGTGAAAACCATGTCAACCCGAGGAAACGAGGTCCCGAAAGGTAGCACACCAGGTGCTCTAGGGACGAGAGTGGGAAACTCTTGTCCAAGCCACCGGTTTTGTACGGGTGGATGCAAAGGGGAAAGTCCTGTGAGTTGGATCGAACATCCCCTGGTCCCATGGCCACCTTATCTTACCTCAGGTGACTGGAAAACTAAAAGAAAAGTGCAAATCAGTTTAAAAACCCTTCAGGGCTAAAGCTGTAAGAAAGAAAACTTAGAAAAAGGGGTGGAAATTCCGACCAGTTTCAGCAATGTTGTGTATAACAACACGCTGAAAGAAGTGAGGTATTACAAAGGTCAGGGTTGGGTTAGTAACTACGTTTTTAGTTCGGTTAGAAGTGCTTTAGAATTGGACCAGATTGCATATTCATAGCATGAAAGTAAGATTAGAGCTATGACCGTTTAGCGTGTACATGCTAAACGTTCACAATTGCACTAAACATTTACTAATTATCGAATTGCAAATAATCGTTTTTCATAGTCAAGTCTTACCATTGAAAATCAATGTCATTGTCATTCATGATTCAAATCACACACACGTTCGGCTGACAAAAGGTTAGCAAAACAATTTTCCAACCTTAAAAGACCCAATTCCTTAAACAAAGCTGCAATGTTTATTGCAGCGATCAGCAGCTTGTTAGGACTTTAAAATTACAGGAAAACAAGTTCAAAGCGCACTTGAAAAAGTATGGGAGAATACAGAACGAAATTAAAAACAACAACTTACTTGGATCTCAGATATTATTCCGAATATTAAGTCCTAGTCCAAAAAAATTGTTTCAAACTTAAAAACGTTTCCAAAGACATTAAGAAAATAAAACAAATATAAAAAAATATAAAAGCTGAAAAACTGCAAACAAAATGTTATTTCCTTGTCTTGAAAATGTACGTTCTACTTCCATCTTCCAACTTTGCAAATAACAAAGAATTAAAAAAAATTCCATAAACCAGTAGTACATACCTTCCAAGCAGGAAGCTGTCACCCCAGTTAATGGCCACCAAACTAATGTATAATAGCAAATCATTACCACACATCGCACGGGACATCGCATCCATCATGTGAAATTCCTACTTTTTAATGCAAAGTCATTAAAACTGTGTCAGAAAAACATCAACGAAATATCTCCTTTCATGATATGCCACCCGCATCCCCCTTCACATGTTACTTCTGGGTGGTTTATAACCTGGTGCCAGGTTTCCTCGAACTACTCAGCCATGCAGCGCTAAGTTGGTAAAAGACATACCGCATGACACTTTTATGTTAACATTCAAATAAAGGAAAGCCATAAAAAACAATATATTTAAAAAAAAGACAACTATTTAAAAAGCGTTAAACCGGGAGGGTAGTGAACATCTAGCATTTTGTGAAGTGAGAAATATGCGGAAATTCACCGAGCACAGGACAGGGATGATGGAAGCATCGCCTTATACTTCATTCAGGGAAACAAATCATGAAAATGGGAAGGGAGGAGGGGACAATTTCATATACCAAATATGTTTTGACAATACAAAGAATTCCCCCACCTCAAATTAAATGGTTTGGTGATCCAATTTGCCATTTGAAATCAGCAAACGGGGAGATCTTTGCAAAGAACCCGCCCAACCCTGCCCCTACCCCACCACTTCTTCCTCTTCGTAATACTTCCATTTTTAGTGAAAAAATTTAAGAAGACGGGGGAGGGTATAATATGATCTACAAAATTATGTTTTCATAAAAGAGAATGCACCCCACCCCAAATTAAATAGTTTAACGATCCCACTTTGTTGCTTCAAACTTGCAAATGAGCTCAAGGATCATAACGAAGATCCACTGCCCTGCCGCCCTTGCCCTCACCGGCCTCCTTCCTGCTGTCATAATACTTTTATTTCTGTGGAGAAATTGAAGAAAATTGGAGAGGGGACAAGTTAATCTACCAATAATATATTATCATAAAGGAGAATGCCCCCAAATTCGATAGCCTGATAATATTAAATTAAACATGTATATGAAAAAGAAATCACTCTGGAGTACCCCTCCAAAGCGCTTTTAACCACTGTGATCCCCCGTCCCCACCAAACGCAAGTTTATGTCTTTAGACTTCAAATATTTGGAAGACAAAATGCATGAAAATCGGGAGGGGGCATATATCTTTGTACGTATTTCCATTTAAATGTGCCAATCTTAATTAATTGGACCGTGCGAGCCCAAAGTCCAGATGCAGCTGGCGTCAATTTGTATTTTGTATCCTGTTGGTTTAATGATGTTACTTGTTCCCCCTTTGCCCCCCTCCCTCTCCCCCCCCCCCCTCCAAAATGGAAATCCTGGCTACACCACTGGATGCAGAGATACATGTACTTTTGAGTAATAATGCACAGTATATTGCAAGTGAAAGTAATAAACATGTGATGGTGTCTGTTCAACTTGAAAAAAATGCTGACAAAATCACAGCAATTACCATAAAAAGTTCCTTCCTTTCAAAAAGTAAAAGTGAAAGGAAAGATTCCATACAATGAATTTACATAATAATCTGGACTACTACAATTTAATAATCAGGACTGTAATGTGATTTCTTATCTTAACCAAAATTTGAAATAAGTGTTTGCAATTTCATTACCTCTTGTATGACATTAAAGGATTAGTTCAGTGGTCAAGCATGTCCATCTTACATGTATATGAAAGAGGACTTACAAAGAAACAAAATGGTGAAGAGAGCATTGAAAAATCTTATTGTGTTAAAGGGTAAGTTCAGTAGTCAAGCATATCCATCTTATATGAAAGAGGACTTACTAAGAAACAAAATGGTGAAGAAAGCATTGAAAAAATCTTATTCTGTTAAAGGATTAGTTCAGTGGTCAAGCATGTCCATCTTATATGAAAGAGGACTTACAAAGGCACGAAATGGTGAAAAAAGTATTCAAAAATCTTATTCCGTTAAAGAGATATTTAATATTAAAGCTCTGTCTTATCTGTGTAGAAATGACTGTTGTAGTAAGTCTACGATAGAAAGTTGGCGTCTTCATCCTCACATTCTTAACAATTGTTAATATATTCTGATGAACGTTTATTTTTTCCACTATTTAAATTATTTTTTCTCAAACTTTCTTCAGGTGTCATATCATAAATACCCTTCCTAGATTCAGTTTTACTACTTTTTGACATATCCCATGGTTTTTACGCCACAAAATTGCAGGACAAAATACGATGGAATCTGAGGCTATGACATCACTAGTCTGATTTCAGTGGTTGATACCAAACTTTAAACTCATGTATCTCCTTAACGAAATAAGAGTTTTGAATGCTTTCTTCACCATTCCGTTTCATTTAAAGTCCTATTTCACACAAGATAGACTTGCTTGACCACTGAACTAATCCTTTAAATATTTTATCACCCGTCCATATAAACCTTAAAGTTCCACTAAATAGAGATTTCTATGCATAAGACAAAGTGTCCATAACCATTCCAGTACAGGAAGCCCTCGATAATTGTATTGTACAACATGTCTGTCTTTTGTTCCCTCTGTCTTTGTAGACAAATCATCTACAAAACAAATCTGATTATTGGGGGTACACCCAAGAGACAGAATCAACTTCCAAACCTGTTGTGTTTGTTGTGTTGAAGCGTTTAACAGCAATGACAACCCATCAGGGGAAAATGACTCAAGAGAATTGTGTTGAAGCGTTTAGCAGCCATGACAACCCATCAGGGGAAAACGACTCAAAAGAATTGTGTTGAAGCGTTTAACAGCCATGACAACCCATCAGGGGAAAACGACTCAAGAGAATTGTGTTGAAGCGTTTAACAGCCATGACAACCCAGCAGGGGAAAACGACTCAAGAAAATTGTTTTGAAGCGTTTAACAGCAATGACAACCCATAAGGGGAAAACGTCTCAAGAGAATTGTGTTGAAGCGTTTAACAGCCATGACAACCCATCAGGGGAAAACGCCTCAAGAGAATTGTTTTGAAGCGTTTAACAGCAATGACACCCAATCAAGGGAAAACGTCTCAAGAGAATTGTGTTGAAGCGTTTAACAGCAATGACAACCCATCAGGGGAAAACGTCTCAAGAGAATTGTGTTAAAGCGTTTAACAGCCATGACAACCCATCAGGGGAAAACGCCTCAAGAGAATTGTGTTAAGGCGTTTAACAGCCATGACAACCCTTTAGGGGAAAATGCCTTAAGAGAATTGTGTTAAAGCGTTTAACAGCAATGACAACCCATCAGGGGAAAACGCCTCAAGAAAATTGTGTTAAAGCGTTTAACAGCAATGACAACCCATCAGGGAAAAACGCCTTAAGAGAATTGTTTTGAAGCGTTTAACAGCAATGACAACCCATCAGGGGGAAACGCCTCAAGAGAATTGTGTTGAAGCGTTTAACAGCAATGACAACCCATCAGGGGAAAACGCCTTAAGAGAATTGTTTTGAAGCGTTTAACAGCAATGACACCCCATCAGGGGAAAACGTCTCGAGAGAATTGTTTTGAAGCCTTTAACAGCAATGACAACCCACCAGGGGAGAACGTCTCAAGAGAATTGTTTTGAAGCGTTTAACAGCCATGACAACCCATCAAGGGAAAACGCCTCAAGAAAATGGGTCAGCAATTCAGAAGAAATAAAAATACTTTTTGTATTTCTTACAAAATAAAGCGTTCAATTCTGATTGAAACAGTGCTCATATTTTGCTGACAAATTGCATCTTACATTACATGTAGAGTACTACAAAAGTATGTTGCCAGTGATATTTATCCTTTCGTTATATTCCCTCATCCAGGAAGTACTGTACAGTACATAGGATTAGTGCTTGTGCGCAGTTTCCATATTGCAAATGGATGATTCTCTTAATGAAACACCAGTCCATCACAGGTTAACTTCCAATCAAAGCTGGTACTCATTTATTAATATTGATAATAATTCATACAAAGCATTTAATATATGCTTTTCCCTTAAAATGCCTAAAGCACTTATATGCAATAGATCACACAGCGCCTCTAATAAAGTTCTCCATCTGCCAACGAATCGGCATATATGATGAGCTTGGATTTGACTGTTAAGTGAATAAACACTACATTTTCACGCTTCTCTTCTCATATAGTATTCAGGGAACCAGGCAGGTGGTGATGGTCCTGCCGTGGGACCAACAGCTTAATGTCCACTCCGAGAACGGTGTGCGCCATTCAGCCATTGCAACTTCTCTCAACAGCTGGATGAGGATGAGGAGTAGGAGCTGCAGATAAAATGCTTTCGCTTTGATGTTCGGCTATCTGTCTGAATAGCTGTGAAAAAATTTAGTTAGACCTGACAGAGCCTTGAACCCGGGACCTCCAGCATCTCACTCATGCGCTCTGCTAATTAAGCTACCTATTGCTGAGTAAATTGAGGCAAGAGAAAATGAAGAACACTTCAGCAACTCTCTGTTGGATCCAGGCTCTTCAATACCCTGTCCTTTCTGTCTAAGATTCTTCAGAGTGAGAATTGTTTTAACTAGCAACATCCACACGGGCCACAATGACAACCAGAGAAAGCAACCATGACAGGTAGACTGACGCAATCATCATCAACAACGATGGATAAACAACACAAAATCACAATGCAGAACTCTGGCTAGGAATACAACCCACCACTTCTTAAAAGGAGTTTGGCTCTCTAACCACTGAGACACTACACTTCCAAAACAATACTATGGACAGAGCTGGAAAATATATACGGTTCCGATGGATATAACCGCGGGAAAATTAGAGGTTCGCAGGAAGAAAACAAATCAGATTTCTTGATTAAACAACAGTATGTGCTCTACAAATGTTTGCATGTAATTGGTTTGGTTTGGTTTGTTGATGTTTAACCGCGACAGACAGAGTCAAATGTGCCAAGAGGGTGTTAAAAACTAAGGTGCTTGACTTAGGACAGAGAGAAAAGAGAAAGGGGATAGAGGGAAGGAGGACGAGAAGGTGAGTAAGGGAAAAAAGTTAAGATAACTAGAGCTGTCTGAATGACAGCATGCTTAACTATTTGAAGCTTCACAGGAAGTGCGCTACTTAAAGGAAGTAAGCAGTTACTTACCCAGTAACTTCCAGTAAGAGAAATTTTGATAACAAGCTAAGCTTTAGGGAAGTCCATTTACAGTATCTAATTCTTTGTTTTCATTTTTGGTTACAATACTATCAGTATCAGGAACCTATGCAGTGGTGTTGGTGTGTATATGGGTGTGAGCGGATGTGACGCTTTGCTTGTAAACACGATATCTCATTTATTCACTTTTGAATAATGCTTATTTATCAAATGATGACATTCATCTAATAGGCACTGCAATTACTGTAGTAAAGTATAAAATAGTCAATAGTTTGATGAATTCCACCTGAAAGTCATCTATCCCCCTCTAACGCCATCTATTTGTTCCTCCCTGATAATATTCTTCCCTCCCTCCCTGATGCCAACCATCCATCCCTTCCTTCGCAATGTCATCCATCCCTCCCCAACGCAATGCTATCCATCCCTCCCTAATGCTATGCCATCCAACCCTTTCTCCTTCCCCAATGCATCCACCCCTCCCTCACCGATGCCATCCATCCCTCCCTCCCTGATACTATTCATCTCTACCCCCAATGCTATCCATCCCTCCCTCCCAAATGCCATCCATCCTTCCTTCCCAATTCCATTTATCCGTCCCTCCTGATGTCATCATCCCTCCCTGATGCCATCCCTCCTCCCTCCCTACCTGATGCCATCCCTCTCTCCCTCCCTGATGCCATCCATCCCTCCCTCACTGATGCCATCCATCCCTCCCTCCCTGATGCCATCCCTCCCTCCTCCCTACCTGATGCCATCCCTCTCTCCCTCCCTGATGCCATCCATCCCTCCCTCACTGATGCCATCCATCCCTCCCTCCCTGATGCCATCCATCCCTCCCCCTGATGCCATCCATCCCTCCGTCCCTGATGCCATCCATTCCTCCATCCCTAGTGCTATCCATTCCTCCTTCCTTGATACCATTCATCCCTGGTTCCCTCCCTGATACCATCCATCCCTCCCTTTCTTCCTGATGCCATCCATCCCTCCCTCCCCTCCCTTCCTCCCCTGATACCATCCATCCCTCCCTCCCTGATGCCATCCATCCCTCCCTCCCTAAAGCCATCCATCCCTCCCTCCCTGATGCCATTCATCCCTGCCTACCTCCCTGATGCCATCCATCCCTCCCTCCCTTCCTGATGCCATCCACCCCTCCCTCCCTAATGCCATCCACCCCCTCCCTCCCTCCCTAATGCCATCCATCCCTCCCCTCCCTGATGCCATCCATCCCTCCCTCCCTGATGCCATCCATCCCTCCCTTCCTCCCTAATGCCATCTGTCCTTCCCAATGCTATCTATCCTTCCCTCCCTGATGGCAACTAATGCCATCCATCCCTCCCTCTTTAATGCCATTCATCCCTCCCACCTAAATGCCATCTATCTCTCCCCTCCCTACTGCCATCCATCCACCCCTTCCTAATACTATCTATATTCCCCCACTGTTGCCATCCATCTCCCCCCTCACTATTGCAATCTATCCCTCCCTGACGACATCCATCTCTTCCCCAATGACATCCATCTCTCCCCAATGCCATCCATCCATCCCTCCCTCCCTCCCCGATGATATGATTAATTTCAACTGCAACTATAGTGGTCACCTTTTCCGGCTACAGTATTGAGTGAGGGTGTGAGTATAAATCCTTCAAAGCATCAATTTCCTTTCAATAAGCTTAAACAGTCAAATTACATGATTTTCCAGGAAATCAAGGATGTTTGTAATAGTTCAAATTTTATTGGTAAATTGAGAAGGTGCCTTACTGTTAGAAAGTCATCTCAAAATATCCCACTGTTGAAAAAGACTTACAATTTTTTTTTTGGGGGAATGTGTTTTGACTATTAAAGCTTGCATTGAATTCTTCATTGACACCCGATGACAGCGTGTTTACCCTGCATAGTAAGGGGTAACATTTTGTTGATCAGTAGCGCTTATAAAAGCTGCCACTGGGCTTAACCCCTAAATTAAGCCCTTAAATTCCCATGTGGTCATGACACTTACTTGCCATACTTCTAGACCTTACATTTGCCTGAAAACCCATGAGGAACTTACGAAGACATCAATCCAATTCTGGTCGAATTTTGGCTGCCCCTATCATCAATATCTTTTTTTGGCAAAAGTTATGAAAAATATTATGATTTTTAGCTTTTTTGAGACCAAAATTTGGCAAAAATAGAAGTTTCTAATCGTGATACAACTCCCCTATGTGAAATATACCATTAGAAAGGCCAATCCACATACAGTACTTTCGACTTTAATAAAAAAGAGCAACTACCCCATCTTTCCTCACCACCGTAATATGTAAAGTTCAAACACATCCACATACTACATTAGGACATACGCAAGGTAGTCTAGCGGTAACGTGTTGGATTGCAGCGTGGGTGCCCCGGGTTCGAATATTTGAAAATTTCAGTCACGTTTTGGACCCGCTGGGATTTAAGTTAAAGTCCTTTTCATAAAAAAAAGTTTTACTTTGAATTTGAATCTTGTACTTCTATAAGAATAACAATGGCTCTGAACCAATTAGTACGCTTCAAATCTCTCATGTATATGTGAATATATTGTACAGTCTGTTGATGATTTGTACTTTTCACAGCCTTATTCCATTTGGATTTTGGAAAGAACCAAAATTAGGAATAAATTTATTAGGCCTACATGTAATGTTTGAAATTGTCATGTATTAATGTTAATCACATCTGCATGTACAGTGTCTGTGTCCACGTCTTGTTGTTTGTGTTTGTTTTCATAAATCATATTGCTGGAGTAACATTGTGACAATGAACCTGTGGGACCCCTGCACTGAATAATATTTGCATATTTTCTTAAATAATTACTGGAACCATTCAAGATAAGTATTCATAGCTGATAAAGAATGATCAACTTCATTGGCATTTTTTGTAATTTTGCTAATTTATTTGGCAAATATTGTTAAGTACATACAGTCACAAACCTATTATGACATGTAAAACATGGGTAAAAAAATTAACATTCATATCCACTTGACATTTGATCTATATTTAATGAGTAATGCGACACTGTGTCCACATCCTTCTTGCACATAGGAACATTGGGTGATTCAGTACAAGTTGCTCACATTATATTGTTTACACCGTTCATTGAAATGCATGGTTTCCAGATTAACTAACCAGCTACTGGAGAAACAGGCAGACAGAACCACCTTTATTCAAGCCGTCTGCATTGCAGTAAATATTTAGGGGATTTTAGCCTTCACTATAGTATTGCTTTTGATTCAAATTTGATTCGGGTTTTTAAATTTTGCAATGGAAACATTTATAATTCTTTATATAACATGTTCGATACTTGTTGCAATTTTGTAATAGTAGCTTCATTGCTTCAAAGAGAAAACTATTTCTTTATGAATTTAAAAAATAGTTTCATTTTGTTTTTAATCTCACATTAAAATAGCAAAGGATGGGTAGGCTCATTTTGTTTTCAATCCCACATTGAAATAGCAGTCGATAGGTAGGCACAGTAGATAGGTAGGCACAGTAGATGGGTATGTTACAACCCTTTCTCAACAGATAAGTTTAAATAGAGATGTCCATGGCCATTTGATAAACCGATTGTGAAGCACCGGTGAATAAAGACCCACCAGGAACCAAACCCCGGACCTCACCAGGAACCAAACCCCGGACCTCACCAGGAATCAAACCCAGAACCTCTAGCTTGTCAAGCTAATTTGCAATGACCGGCAGACCATGAAAATCTTCGAAAAAGGGATCAATATCTTCAAATAATTCAGGAAATAGATGTAGCTCTGTTCTAAATTAAAACAGCTGCTCAAATTGCCAAAAAGTCACCTTGTCGACTTGTCGTCCTACATGTACCCTACTCCAAAATATACAAACACATTTTACAAAACCAATGTTACAAATAATTCCTGACAAGAACATGTCCAAAACATATGTCTTTTTTTTAAACTTTTGATTCAATAAGTATTTACAATGTGATGATCAAACTTTTCAAGTTGTACTGTTGTTCACCATATCAACTCCCAAGTGGTCTTTACGTTAACAGAACTGCCAATTATACATTTCATGAGGTGTTATAAATGTGGAGTTGCACAGATGATAAGTAATTTTAACCCAGATGGTCAAACAGTGTTTTTCACTTACAGTAATTTCCAGGCATATTACCTAGCGAGAGAAACTTGTCCATGTAAATTCAGTAAGTGAATGGTCACTGCTTAAAGGAGCACTAGACTGAAAAGTGAGGGTGCTCGGTTTTCCGAATTTCACAAATATATTATCCACAATAGATGGATAAAATTCATGCCTCCATAGCCCACAGGCGACGTGAGGGCGAATGTCACTTGATTATTCCTATTAACCTAAAAATTGCTATAGCGTTGCATGCTAGATAAGCAGTTGATTTTTTGGGGGACTCACTAAAAATATGCTCTCACTTCTCAGTCTAGTGCTCCTTTAAATGCAGCTAGAGAGGTGCCACTGAGGCAGAAGATAAAAAACAAGGCTGAAGTTCAGCTAGAAAGAAATGAAACGGATGGCCCAAAATCATGCTTGCTGAAGAGACATTGTTCATGGCCTTATGATCCTCACAGGGCTAAGGGCCTAATTATTAAATTGCATTTCATATGATTCAACATTTTTCAAATTTCATGCTGAATAATATTCGTTCAGTTTGTTATATTGTTGTGTTGGCATTAAGGTACTGGTGATGTTCTAGCTCTGACAAATGAACTACTGAATTAGAATTAAAGTGGGAAACTCATCTCAGTTAAAAAATTCCCGAAAAAAATGTAAAGGACTTCAAATAAAAGGGATTGTAAAGAAATGAAGGTACAGTTGTTTTGTTCGTGGAAATGTTAGCCCGGAAAGAAGACACAAAAAGACATTATCGAGCAGATTCGAGCCTATTACAGGTACATGTAATATTCATGACTGCGTTTCCAAACATTCTCATTTCTCAATCGTATTATTGACTTAATCTGCATAAATATCACATATTTGCAAAAATACTGTATATCAAAACATACTTTAAAATACATTCTTACACAAAGCATGAAGGTTTTTTAATTAAAATAAAACCAATGTTTCCTTTTTTTTTTTTTTTTTTTTTTTACAGTGATTTGGTTTTTTCAGTACTTCCGTTTTTTTATTAAACATGAATCACACCAAAACCGCAGTTTTTAAAACCGGTTTAAGTTACAAAAGCGGTAGACCATGCAAGTTTACATGACAGCACTACTTATCTTACAGTATTTTTCATGTATCTTATATATTCATTCACCTTGTACCTGTTATATTCAATTAAAATTCTTTTTGCAAAATATGTTACACTTTAATATTTGATCAACTCTAAAGGCATAACTCAAAAACTTCTGTAATATGCTCTTTTCAAAATTCTTGTTGATAAGAAATACTGTACAGAAATTCAGTCTACCACCATACACTATAAACTTGAAACAACAGTTTGGTGACTTCCTGTTTTAGACAATCTTGTGGTTAACGTTACAGCACTGGTTTTCCTAGTTTTGTTTCTACAAATTTATGATCTTTTATTGAAAATAGTATGAAAATGAATAAAATATGACCTTCACGCACAAAATTATTAAGAGCACAAGTATTTTCATCAAATATTTTAAAAAATCAATATGTTCAGATTGCACAACTTCATGACCTCTGCCAACGAAATTGGAAGCAAGTTATGTTTTCGCCTCTTGTTTGTTTGTTTGTCTCCCATCAAGATATGTCAAGAACTGATGATTTGATTTGGATTCAATTATGTGCATGCTGTGTTTGCTGCTTAAGGAAGTGATTAAAATTTGAGACATATTGGACCAGGGGAAGGGGGGAAAATGGTGGGAGGGGAGGGGGGGGGGGTTTCAGGACGAGGTCTGTCATGACTTATATAGTAGAAACTTTCCAATGGATTCCAATGGAATATGCTAAACAATGAATTCATGCCCTGAAAAGATTTCAAAACAATCAATTTTCTGGACTTTAATAAAATCAGATCAAGTGGTTTTTGGTATCAAAGAGAATCAAAACAATTGGCTTCTTTCATGAAAGTAAAAATGATGAAATGTGAATCTTGGCTTAATAAAGCTCAAACAATGAATACTTAGCCTAAATAAAACTGAAAACAATATAAGAGGATAGATCCTGAAGTGTTTAGAATGCAAATAGCAATACAGATCAACAGTGAGAAAGATTGTTTGGGATTATAACTTGGTGAGCCTAGGATTTCCAAGGTGGATTATATTCCGGATGTCGAGTGAACAGGGGGCGGAGGTATGTGCTTGGCAGAGTGCTACATGTACTGTATCCGTCTAGTTCACGCCTGTAGTTGTACAAAAAAAGACAAACTTTTTATAGAGAAAAGGAGAGAATGTCTCTCTTTGTGTCTTCTTTCTGGGCTATTATTTCCACCACCACAACAACTGTACCTTCCTTTCTCTGTAATCCCTTTCATTTGAAGTCCTTAACATATTCTCTCCCAAGTCCTTTTGTTTTGTAAAATACTTTGTTAATCCATTATAAATCCCGGCGATAACAATATCACAAATCGCAAGACCATTCATGATTCACTCATAAATTCATAACCAACCCCGCCCTACTGCACTGAGTGTACTTAGTGTGTACAAGACTACATTCACTACATGTTCCAAAACACATATTGTGTACGAGCGCGGCTCCACTAATTAACGACGGCCCCTAGATATATACAAATCAAACTTATGAATGAATATCATGACTCACGAGCGTGAAAAGTGCCGTCATTGGACAAAAAAGTTAACTTTATTCCCGCTGTATGTAAATTAGCACTAGTGGTAATTTTGTTTCCAACGCACCAGTATTACAAGCAGGGTTGCTGTGAAAGACAGTTCGGAAGAGAAAAAGACAATACATCCCCTCAAAAAGTTTGTATTCTTTCCTCAATCTCATAAATTGTGCAGTTTTACAAAGATATCATGCATTTTGTTTTGAAAAATTTCTTCCGTTCCCCTGAAATGTTTATTCATAATAGAACCACAGATTGAATCTTCTGTTCCAATCACGTGTTGTATGTATTTGACCCTTGGTACGTGTGATTCGCTTGTGGGTACAAGCTGAAATAATTTTATTGGTTTAAAGTGGATGGAGGTTATATACTTTTTTAAATCATTTTTTGCGGATGCTGTAGATGAGAGCCTGTTGGTATGCATAGATTGATAATATTATCTCTGCATTCTGCTCTACATATTGTTTTACAAGTAGAAAGTACAAACAGAATGTTCAAATACAGATGTGTTTTGCTGTTTTATACAATTTCGAGTAGCCAAAAATATTGCTTATCATTGTTAAATGTTTCCAATCAATGTTAAACTAAATCTTATCTTCATAGTGCTGAAGATTTGCTTTTGTTGAGTGCGCGGCCTGTGTTTTAAAATGAAAATGTTTTCATAGCTCCTTACTGAAACAAGGTCCGGTTTACATGTAATTACAGAATACAATGTAATTCAGTTTAATATTCAATCATGTATTCAAATCATGTATCACTTATTATTCGTATGGAGATTGCAGGTAATACACTTTTATTTTTTATTTTGATAAAGAAAATACGAATTTGGTGAGGAGTGGGACACTACTTTTCACTAGAGGGTATTTTCTTTTCTGCCTCTTTACACTGTAGTTCGCGCATTCTTATAGCACATTGAAGAAGCGAACATCATATAGGGCAGGAACTTTTCATGGCTTATGTATAATAGAAAATGCCACCACGATGTACAAACGGGGCCAATTTAAAGTTAAAGCATAGCAAGAAAGATTAATAACAGACGTGTGCATGATTATGAGTTTTTTTGGGGTTGAACTATATATATATATATTTTTCACACAGGAGCCACGGCCTGGCCATGGTTAATGTTGAGTATCAAGTGCATGGGATCTGAACTGTAAGATTTTCCCGCCAAAGGCTGCATGTATATGCAAATCAGCAACAATGCATGATCAAGAATACGATGGATAGCATCGCATCATAAGATGGTGCATTTAGTGGCTTAATTTGTATCTGTTTTGCAACTATCCAACAAATTTCTTTTTACATGAAAGAAAATTGAAATCATAACTATGAATTAGAGATCGTGAGCAAATAAGGTTATATAGATAGCCTGTCGACACAGCCTTTTTCACAACTTTTTAATGTGACTGGCTTGGGACATCGGAAACTGTTTAATGCCTTTCGGAACTAGACTGACAAAAGGGTAAAATTAGCATCATTTGAGCGGCAAATGGGGTTATAAAATCACTTTACATGCAAAAAACATTAAAGTTTATTAGTACATTTTATCTATCAATGCCTCCATTATCATTTTCAACATTTACTGAAAATACTGTAATACAAACATCGTTAGCAGTTATCATATAACAGTGCAGTTATGCACTTAATGTTCAAAGCTAGTTTACATGTATATCACAGGTAAAAAAAAAACGTTTTCCGGTTAAAACTAGTGCTGTCAAGACATGGATCTATTATGTATCGATTATCATGGAGAAAAATATCGCGTTATATTGGTATATTGTGATACTTTACAAGAAAACTGACTCACAACACAAATTATTAATATCACTAACGTTACTTCTTTTATGATGAACATTAAGAAAAATAATTTGCAGATCTAGCAGACGACATGATCGCGTGACTTACGTTCATTACACATCACGCACATGTTTGGTAATTCAGCCAACGTGACCATGAATAATCGAAGTGAGGGCCACTTTTTTGTTCTTTTTGCCAGCTTACATCAGAGCGTGCCAGTGTGGGGTGAAGGAGCACAATTTTTAATTAGTTTTTTCATGATATTTGTGCACGTTTTTTTTGGCCTAAACTTGACTTTTAGATTAAATCACGTAATGTTAAAATTGTAACATACGAAGTAGCCTACAATCTTGGACAAAACTTGTTAAAACACTTGGTAGAAATATGTGATATTTTTAATAGAGCTACTTTTCTATTGTAAATTATTCCACATTTAGAAACTAGAAATGCTGGAAATTTGTTCTGTTGCTTCTTCAATCTCTACTCTTTCAATTGTAATTAATAATTTAGAATTTTAAAGACATTTGTATCATTTCAATGACGCTGCCAGTGTCCCCCTCCCAAACCACACTATATTAATTGTCCTCCACTCCCTCTTCCCATCCCCATTCAATGTTGGCCATTGTTACTGTTTTGCCTGGAAATGATGTTAAGAAAGAAAGAAATTCAACATTGAAAAGGCGGGACGGGGGTAGGGGGGGTAAGGGGTTACAATTCTCTACAAAAATATTAAAGAAACATAACACAATAACATATGTAATTCTCAAAATGCTGAAGTGTTCCAACAGTTTTGTCCAAGATTGTAGCCTAGTTGCATAAAAATTTCTTAGTTGAGTATTAGTGTTTTGGTATCGCGATATGTGTTGAGACACATTTTTATGTCGTGGGGAAAGAAATCGCGATATCGCGATAAATGACATGTCCTGACAGCACTAGTTAAAACTGGTTTTTGTTTTTGGAAACCAACCAGTTTCTTGTCAGGGCAAAACTGGCAAGTGTACTATTCACACTGTTCCTTTTTCGTCATAAAGTGCCAATGTTTTCATGTGTAAAAATCTTTTATCTGACAACAACAAAACATTTCCTTCTGATTCTTTTGACCCAATTTTGCTTTAACAAACAAATACTTTATATGAATTGCGAATATACATGTGTTATGAAGCCATTCAAAATTGTACAGATTGATATTCAGCTGTATAGTATGACTATTGAAAGAATAAAAATACAAACACAAGAAGTATTTACATCAGTTTAGTTTAGTTTGTGTGTGTCCTTTTATTGGTCTTAATGCACTTGTCAGTTGTATGACTCACCCCTACTACCCCGGAAATGTCAGTCAAAGGTGAGTCATTGACAAATAAAAAAGTGACTCACATGTGCGTCATTGTACCAAATTGTCAGTCACCAGTAACTCAGGGGTGAGTCAATTTACTTCAGACCCATTGAATTTGTACAGAGGTGAGTGATTTGGGTAAGTCATTTGTACAAGAAATGTCAGTCACCTACAGTGACTGAGGGGTGGTTCAATGTACATGTTTTGACCACTCACTTTGGTGCAATGACTCACCTTGTCCAGGGGTGTAGGGGTGAGTCACACAATTGATAAGTGCATAAGTCAATGACCCAGATTAGCGGAAATATGTTACTTTTTACCCTTAATTTACACAAAACACTTATTAGAAGTATCCTCTTTATGCTTTCGTTTAAATCAAAATGTTAATTCTACCTTAGTTCCTTTATCAAGTTTAGATCAAGTTTGTGTTAAGAAAGTTGACATTTATATTGTGCATCTTATGTTGTTAGACACTTGCATACAGACTTTCATGAAGAACACACTTTCTAATATCACAGACTTGTGCTTTATTTCTCACCAGCCTCGCCCGCCTTCTTATACAAAAAGTAAACAAAATAACATGCACAGGACACTGCAACAACATTCTTCTCATGTATATGGTAATTATACAGTACTGTCAGTAGTTCAGTGTACACTGAATTTGACTGAAACCTACGAACTCATGACAACCCTCAGTCTGGCATGGCAGTCCCAATGCAAACCATGTAGAAGTTTGAAGTTGCAATACAAGTAGGCCTATGCCTTACTGTAATTTGCTCAAGTCAGGATGTATGGAAATTATAAATCAGTTTAACGATTGAAAAGAATATTTTTAAAATGTGATAGAAATCAGGACACTCCCAACTTCAAAGCATACATGATTGTAACAACAACCACCTTCTGCATCTAGCAATAATACTAGCCTAAATAATCCTTTTTATTTTCCTGGTTGTAATAACGACAATGACTAGAAAACTGCCTTGGACTGTCAGTGTCAGACCCTTGGACTGTCACAGTGTCAGACAGTTGAGTTCAACCTAAAGCTAAAGCCTAGGCTTAAGTTAAGTAAAGTGCAACTGCTTAGCCTAGCCTAGGCCTACATACATTTCATGTAGGCTAATTGTTAGTCAACTTCAGCCTAGGATGCTGGGGGGCCTAACATCAAAATATGTTTAATGCGTTATGATGAACGGTAGGATAGCATCAGAAAGTAATACAAATGGTCTGCATACGAACCTGGAAAATGATTTATGTACACCAAACCATCATGTACGTAACAAAGTTATCAAAGGTGTATTCGAAATAAAACTGAATGTTTCCAAAAAACCTTCAATGCCTTACAATTTTCATGACTTTCTTCGGCATTTACTCCGCACTTCCAACGCAAAGGCCACAGAAGGGAAATTTCCCTTTTGACGCATGCCCAGAGATATATATGTCAGCTGACCTGCCAAATGAAGGCGAAAACCAAAACAAAGTTGAGAGCAAGTGCAACTGAGCATAACACAATTTCTATATATTCTGAAATCTGGGGGGATCTGGGAAGCCCAAAATTCAAAGTCACTTCAAAATTCGCCTTGGAAACTTTAGTTTTTAGTGCATTCCTATTGTACGTGTATTTACATCAAAACGAAAACCACCATCCAAAATTGTTATTTTTTGTACATTCCTTCTATCTTATGTAACTATTTGTCTTCTTTTCTTCTGAATATAATTCCAAGTTTATATGTGGCCTCAGTATTTGTCCCAAACTTGGGATGCTTGAGAAAAAATAGGACTTTATATAGAAAATGAAATATATTAGCATGATTTACCATTATGATCTCGGAATATATCAGATGATGACCATATATGTATTCAAATATTTACTGTAGAAATATTTTGGAAAGTATGATCTCATTCACGAAGCTCTCTGAATCATTAATATATTGTTGATCCTACCACCCCTCCCCCGAAAACATCGGACGGCTCCCGGGACGACGTATGAAGCCAGTTGCCCCATTTAGTACGTGAAAATATCAAGTCGACATAGGCTACAGATACATACTGTAACATACATGTGTGTCTCAAAAGGAGTCCATGTGAAAAGCCTTCATTGGGCATATCAGTTTTCTCCTTATACCTGTATACGATTTCCAATTAATGAATTTAATGGAAAAGAATCATAGGTCTGCAAGTCAACGTCCATGCTATAAATAATAATATGAGGGTATCCATTGAAAATATCTAAACGAAACTTTGTGGCAGGGAAGAATGATTCCAGGGCGGACCATGTCCCTGACATTTTGTTTGAAAAAGGGCGAGGCGTCTTTCGGCTTCAAATTTTCACTAAAGCTTACATTAAGATCCGACCTAACTCAATAACTTTGTATTTGACCAGGGGCGTAGGAACCGGGGACCAAGGCACTTCAATGATTATATTGGGGGTGAGGTGGGGGAAGTACCATTTTGGCCCCAAATAATCTGACAGTGATTTTGAAGAATCAGCTTCCAAATTCACATCTTTTCTTATTCCAAAGAGATAATTTCCGAGAAATTTCCTTCAATTTTCTGAATAGTTTCTGTTGGCAATTTTTTCCATAATTTCCAACAAATTTACGAAATTTTCTTCCCACCACCTCCCCTCCACATCACAAATAGTTGGGGGATATAAGAAGCTCGTGTACATTTTATAGGTTTGTTTGAACAAAAATCAAATCTGTCGCCAATATGAAATATCTTCCTACGCCGCTGTTGACGACCATAGTCATGTATCATTACGGCGTAGGATGCTCTTTAACATTGGGGGGCCAGATTTGTTTTTGTCGAAAAAAACCTACAAATATGTACTAGTCTCTTATCACGATTAAAAAATTTGTAATTTCGCGAAAATGAATGAGGACATATTACGAAAATTGAAGCAAATTTCCTGAAAATGAAGAAAATTCCCCCCAAATGAAAGAAATTTCTCGAAATTTAATAAAAATTTCCCCAAAATAACGACAATTTCACAAAAATAGAAGCAAACTTTAGGAGAATTTATGCGAATTTCCCAAAAATGAAAAAAAAAATCCGAAAATGAAGGACATTTCACAAAAATTGATGCAAATTTTACGAAAATTGAGGCAAATTTCACGAAAATGAAGAAAATTTCCCCAAAAAGAAAAAAAATTCACGAAAATTGATAAAAAAAAAATCCAAAGATAAGGACGATTTTACGAAAATGGCAGGAAATTTTATGAGAATTGATGCAAATTTCCCGAAAATTGAAACAAATTTCGTGAAAAGTGAAAATAAAGAAAACTTTTTGAAAATTGAAGCAAATTTCATAATAATTGAAAGAGATTTCTCGAAAATTTAAGAATTTCGGAAGAAAAGTTGCCATGACGGATGGAATCTTGCTCTTCAAAATCAATTCGTTAGACCTTCAATATTGGGAGGGGGAGGGGGAGTCAAAATGGTACACTCCCCCAAATAAAATTATTAAAGGGTCTTAGATCCCTGGCCCTCTGGTTCCTACACCACTGTCATTTGATCATTGTCCAAAGAAAGGGGCGTGGTCCCACAACGCATCTGATAACTCTGGATTTCCTGAATGTCGCCTTAAAATGTTTTGCAGGTCTTTACGCCCTGGAACTTACATATATTGGTTCAATGTTTCACATCCTCAGGGAAGCAAGTTAAAAAAAAAAAAACTGTCTTACCCACCCAGTAAAGTTCCCCCTCGTCATGTTTCTCACACCCTACAGCCCTATACAGGCTCGTGTATCCAGGAATTTAAAATGGGGTCTCCTTTTTCGAATAAAAGTGCAACAAACTTTGAAATTTCACGTGCTTATTATTATTTTTTTAGTTCAAAAGGGATATTTCTGAACAAAAAAGGCGTTCGCTCGCAAGGACGAGCCCCCACCCCGACTCTCGTGTTTCTCATCTCACGCCCCATGGGTCCGCATCCCACGTTCCCCACCCAATAACCCTATAGGCTATAAATACGTGGGATTATTTATGCCTAATTGAAAACAGACCACCATTTGTGTCTGGTCTTCTGGGTGGTAATTTGAAATGAACGGCGGCATATTCATATACCTGCATAATTTATTGGCAACTCCCTGCTGCATACCGACCGTCGACGGCTGACATTGAAGAGGCATTGGAGGCGGGATGCAACAGGAATATTATAGGTCCTACCACCAAAGCATAATCCGCTCAGGGACACTGAAGGAAGTGCATCACAGATTTGTTAATCGTTGTTTTGTTTTATGTAATAAAGAGTACAAAAACAAAAATCCTTCAATTATGTAAAATGCATAGAGGATTTTCATTTTTTTGCCCCCACTGATGTTTTGCTTCTCCAACCTGCCAACTAAAATCTCTTACAGACCCCTATGCACCAACTGGTATCTTATAAACAAAAACAACTTGACATGCAAAGGCATGTCAAGTTGGGCGAGTGTCAGAAAATGTTATATTTTTGGCAATACTCATTTACCCCCTAACAAAATCGGGTTTCATAGGCACATGATGATATATGCGGAAGAAGAGGCCTGCTCCCAGGGGTGTCGGAAGGGATTCAGGGCAAGGGGGTGGGGCAGAAAGTCAAGTGAGGGCACTAACTTGATAGTAAATGAGAGGCATTTTTTTCTTTTTTAAACAAGGGCACTGTTGTCAGTTTTCGAAAAAATGAGGGGACGTGCCCCATAGCCCTGCCCCTGCCCGGTTCCTACACATATGGTTTGAGCATAGGCGGGATTTGGGGTCCCCTTGCCCCACCACCACTTGTTTTTCCAAATGTATTCCTTTTGTATGGTAATATTTTGAATCTTAGCGTGATTTTGTGATTAGAGTATAATAGAATAATTCCATGTAACCGTCAAAAGAGCACCTCCTGCCTCGTCCGCCCTATCTTTCAAAAGGGCACCTCCTGCATGCCCCCCTTACTTTAGGGCAAGTGGGCAGTCGCCCCCTTGCCCCGTGGCTCCGACATTGCTGCCTGCTCCACGTGAAGGCCCGGGACAACGGGACACTTTACTTTGCAGTTAGATGCCCTCTACAGAACTGCCTCACGGAGCAACTTAGGACAAGAAGTTCCCCTCATATACGTCTTTAAAGAGGATGCCTTACTAGATTTCGAGCGCAGGTGGGGAGGGGAAGGTGACAGCGTAAGACAATTTGCCCGACGAAAATTGGAAAATTTGCACTTGCCTGACTATATATAAACAATATACTAGAGTCTACAATCTCACAAGATAGAACAATTGGGACCAGATCTCCCTACCCCCCCCCCTTCCCTCCCGCCCATTTAGTGACATCGTCAGACATTTGGGTTTGTGGCACAGTTCTCAAGTACCAAACGCGGAACTGTGAAACAGCATGTAGCCTACCGAATAAGGGCCCCTAGCGGCGTTCACAGGGGAAAAACCTTGGTAGGGTCCATGGGGTGAAGCCCCCGGAAGCTCTAAAAATGTCCAAAATGGCTGAAAATCAACACAAAGTTTGAACATTTAAACTGTTAAAATGATGAAAAGAAGACAATTTTGAATTCTTATGTTAGAATAGGTACTAACCATTTTTAAACAGGCACAAGGGAAATTTCTTTGAAAAGCCCTGCTATGAAGTTTTCTACTTTTTGATGCCCCAAAAGAGCTAAAATCAACAAAAGGTTTCAACATGCAAATGAAAAATCGTAGGATTTCAGTCTGGAGCGAAGCAAGGGGATCCAGGAGGGTTCATTGGAAGAATTCCACGGGTGAATCCCCCGGAAACATATAATATTTCTTGTCTTTGATGCCTCAAAATGGCTGAAAATCAACATAAACTGACAAAATTCGGAAAATCTCATATTGTAATTCATGCAAAGAAGATAATGTTAAATTCTCATGTTAAAATTGACTCAGATAAGTACTAAACCTTTGAAGATTTCTTGCCTTTAATGCCCTAAAATGGCTGAAAATAAACACAAACTGACATAGTTCGGAAAATTTAAATGATGATAAGATGACATTATTAAATTTTCATCTTAAAATCGACCCAGATAAGCAAAGGGTTACCATTCCTAAACCTGTAAACAGGCAGAGGAGTATTCTCTTCTGAAAATTGAGGAAATCGGGCAAAATTGTGTAGGGTTTATGGGTAAAACCATTAGTCTGAAGATTTCCTATTATTGATGCCCCAAAATGGCTTAATATCAACACAAATTTCCAAAATGTCAATGAAAAATCGTGGGGTCACTTTTCAGCCGGGAGGCTCCAGGTTCGATCCTGGGTCGGGTCATACCAGAGATTTTAAAATCGGGACCTATTGCTTCTTCGTTTCAGGCTGGCGCTCGGCATAAAGAGGACAGAGAAGGGTAAAAATGTGGTTGTTGACATTTCGCGCCATTAGTATAGTCCTGGGGACGTGGTTTATATGGACCGTTAGCTTCTTTGTAAAGGCTGAGAAGGCTGTGCCTTGTAAGCACTGTATACACACCTAACATCAGTGGCGTAGCCAGAGTGGGGCGATCGCCCCCTTCAATATTTTTCTCCGTCAGTGCAGATTTTAATCCGTCGGTTCAGATCGGTGCCGTCGGTTTAACAAGCTTTGACATTCCATGTGCTTATTATGTTTTTAGATTTAAAAGTGCACTTTCTCAGAAAAAAGGTTCTTCGGTAATATTATATTAAACATTTGTGGGATTTTGTATTTAATTACATGAACTTAGACAGAGAGAGGGGAGAGAGAGGGGGAGATATAAAGAGTGAGGGGAGGTGGGTGTCGGAGTGCACGTGGTACAGAACAGGCTCATTTTAAAAGTTTGACAACTTTTGTACAAGTTTATAGAAAATTATTGAAAACCTTTCTTTTATACAACCCATATTTTTCAAAGAGAGACGATAAACCTGACCATGTACAAACGTGAACAATAAAACATACTCCCACATTATGTGTTTTCATGATTTTGTGTTTTGTATATGGTGTGTTATATATAGCTCTCTTTGACATGAATTTTGTCACATAAGTCACATCTCGGTGTCACCTCAACTACACTACTAAATATCTTGTCGGTTCAATTCAATTCTCCGCCCCACTTCTTCCCCTCCCCTGCCCCTCCCCTTCCCGGCTACGCCACTGCATACAATTATTATTTAGAGAAGATCTCGATCAAACCTGCATGCACAGATGCAGGGCGCAGCCTAATTGCAGTCGTTGTAATGAGAGTTAAATTCAACAATATGAACGGATCAGTTGATAATGAGAAAAGCTTAAGTTCGTAAATGTTGAACTTTGAGCTTATCTGATTTTCAGCCTATGTGAATCAACAAGAAGAACAGAACCAGAAAATAAATAGTTAGTGTAACATGTGTGTACCATGGACAATTGATTACCACCGAAAGCATTACTACACCAAGTTCCACAAACAACAAACGCGAAACAGTTAAACTTCGCATAATTTCTCAATATTTGAGCAAGGATCCTAACTGCCTGAGAAACACACCATATAGGCTGCAGTTCATTTATTCATGGAGGTAAATCAAAATAGACGTCGAATAAAATTACATAAAAAATCGTGGATTATTACCATTCGTTGGACAAAAATAAATCGTTAGTGGTTGAATGAATAAGGTTACGTCTGTCAGGCACGCCGGTGTAATACCAAAACAAAGACATTCACTATATGCAAATTGACTTTTCATACCATGCATTATTGAATACTGAGATACCATTTTGTTTGGACGAATAATTAACAGACTAAGGATATAGTGCTACACTTTTGGATTCCTGTCTACTTGTCTACAAACTTCTGGTCAGTTCATTCATTTAACAGTTAAGGCTCGGTAATAAGTTGTGGGCCTAACTTGAACTTTTTCATTTCCAACGTTATACGTTATAAGACGCTAAAATAGCAATGCTTACCAAAATGAATTTAATGTTCATGTTTGTCACTCTCGCGTCAAACTTTTTGTCTGTGTCTTCTCAAAAATTAGAACTGACTATTTTACATACCAATGACGTCCACACAAGATTTGAGGAAACGAATCTCTACGGTGGTGAATGTACGGAAGAGTATAAAAACGAGAACAAATGTGTTGGTGGAGCAGCGAGACGGGCAACAGCCATCCAGGACTCAAAAGCAAATGACCCCAATGTTATACTCGTCGATGCTGGCGACCAGTTTCAGGGTCCGACTCTGTGGTTTTATGTGTATAAGGGGCAAGCAACGGCACACTTTATGGAATTATTAGGGTACGATGCAATGGTAAGTCCAAATCCAATATTGAATTTCCCAGTTTTGTGAACATTATCTGATCATGGCACAGGACCGTGATTCTCTTTTACAAACTGGGGGAACAACAACGTTGTAAGTTTCCTCCACAAAGTGGTGGCAACATTTCTTGCGCAGTTCATAATGTCCCACAAAAGTACCCTTTCAAATACTGCAAGAGTGCTCATTACTATAATACCATATCTTTTGTATTGAAGAAAGTAACACACTCACCCACATCGCCCTAATAGGGACTGAACAATCTTTCGCATGTTTCTTTATGTTTTTTCACCTTCAAAGAATGTCAGACGTCCTTCATTACGTTTTTAATCCCTACTTATGTAAGCTTTGACTTCTGAAGTTCTGTCTAACCCTTCTCTTTCTAATTGTTGTATTTATAATTCCTATTGTGATCTGCGCATACAGTTTACTTCTAAATCTCTATAGTTTTCGCCATTCAAAGAATGTCAGCGAAGTCGGACTTATCAAATTTCCAGTTGGGGGAGGGGGTACGTTCAGCTATTATAATACACCGTATGCTTACAAATTAAGATGAGGTGCCCTTCTAGTTATGTGCTCACAGTTTCAAATAATTTTCGCCGCCATCGTTTCCAGCTAGCTTGAAAGAAACTTGTGACATCTATAAAACTCGATTTCTCCTGAAAGGGCAACACAGACTTAAAAGTATTTTTTTCCTGTTGCGCCGGAAGCGAGGGAGGGGGACAAGGGAATTTCAGTTTGAGTCAAATTCCGCCTCACACACACAAACTCAATTTACTTTACCAGTTTACATAAAAAGTTGTTCCCTGTTATCTGATCATAACATGTCATACAAGAAATATACGCATAACAGCGTCAGTGGACTGGCTATTATGCCAGTGTGCCAATCATGGCACACGGGCCCTTTGCTCTGAGCCTCAAAAGGCCCTCAATTCCCTCTACTTTACATCCCTGGGCCCTCTCCAGCTATTTGATGGTATATCACGGCCCCCTAAAGCCGCCCGGTCCGACTCTGACGCATAACAACAAAAATCTACAAACTACTGCTTCAATGTTATCAATATATTCTGAATTTAGGCGCTAGGCAACCATGAATTTGACAATGGCGTCGAAGATGTCGTCCGCTTCCTGAAAAACGTGACGTTTCCTGTTTTGAGTTGCAACATTGACAGCACCAACGAACCAAGTATGACGGGCCTCTACGCCTGCAGCACCATCATGGAGATTGATGGTCAAAAGGTTGGCTTCGTCGGGTACACGACACCAACTACGGTGGATTACTCAAAACCTGGTACGGACAAACCACGTTTTATAAACCGTATTTTAAAGGGTTAGTTCAGAGGTCATGCAGGTTTATTTAAACTGAAAGAGGACTTTAAAGGAAACAACATGGCAAAGAAAGCATTAAAATAGCTTATTCTGATAAGGATCAAGTTTAAAGCTCTCTCTTATATGTGTAGAAATGACTGGTGTAGGGAGTCTACTATGGGCCAGTAGTATGGAAGATTGGAGCTCTGATCCTCACATTCTCAACAATTGTTGATGTATTTTAAAGAAAATTTATGCAAGTTTTTTACTATTTGAATTGGTTTTCTTCGAACTATCTTCAGGTGGTATATTATAATTATCCTTAGTAGATTCTGCAATCAGTGCCTCTTTTATGGAAATTTCACTGGGTACCAAGTGGTCTTTTGGGCAGTGGGGACACCCTTGCCAAGATGCATAAAAGTTGTCCTGCCATGTTGCTGTTGTGTTTGGTTGACAACGGGAAACAATGCCGTCTGCTACACAAAATGTATCACCATTGAAAATATAAACAAGAGATTTACGATCTCAGTAAGAACAATAAGTTTTGTGATTCGTCACTGCGCCCTTTAAAGATTCAAGTATAAAAAAGGGGTTAACATTACTATTTGCAAGACAAAGACCTTGGTACCCAGTGCCCTCAAAATCAATTTATTACGTACCAAGTCTGTTGTCCACTGATTAAAAGAGGCCATGGATTCTGTTTTACTACTTTCCTGACATAATGGTATTTAAGCCACAAAATTGCAAGACAAATTATAGAATACATCAAGACTTTCAGGAATCTGAGTCTGTAACATCACAACTTGTCTGATTTCAGCCGTTTCTACACAAATGATACCAAACTTTAAACTTAGATATCTCCTTAACGGAATAAGAAATTTAAATGCCTTTTTCACCATTTTGTTTCTTTTGAAATTCTCTTCCATATGATATGGACTTGATTGACCCTTGAACGAATAAGAATAAAAAGAACGTACATTTGATGTGAAAACGACTGGAAGATATTAAACTTTCAGTGTAAATGTTTTAGTAGGCTAAGTGGAATATTAGCCTCTTGAAAGCTTTGTTATGATTTGCGTGTATAAAGCAAATAACAAGACCTGTATCAGACGTATACATATCTCGAACTTATAAATAGCTATTTGCTTTAGTTTATTAAAGTATTATAAACACAGAATTATAGAATCCCTTCCTAATTGGATATATTTATCTATTTTTCGTTTTTTTTTAAAGAAACTTTTGTCTTGATTTCTGGGAAACGAAGTGCAAAATAAATTTCCGAAGAACATTTGCTTTCTACTTTGATGGAGAAAATCACAACTGAAGTAAAGAGTATATGTATTTGTTAGTAGCGGCACTACGTTAGAAGGGGGAGGGGCGGGAAAATTGTCCTTCGAAAATGCAATGTCCCATACTGTTATGAACATTATAGCGTTTGTCCCTTATGTGACACAGCTTTCCTTCCATCAGTCCATTCCTCAGACAAATTAATAAGATGTCGCGACTGTTACTGGTATTATACTTTGCTAGTGTCTTACACCAGCTGCCACGTTGATGAAGAGATGGAGCGATCCATCCGTTCACATGCATGGTGCCCTTGGTGTGTTAGTCTTACGAAAAAATGTACCTGTTAATTATGAACTATTGTTTGAATTATACTCCTCTCCTTTCAAGGAAACCTTGTCTTCAACGATGAGATAAGCGTCCTGCAGCCAGAAGTTGATCGTCTCATCAACGAGGAGGGAATCAATAAGATCATAGCACTCGGACATTCGGGATTAATGGACGATATCAATATTGCTGGCCAAGTTCGTGGAGTTGATGTCGTCATCGGGGGTCACAGTCATAGCTTACTATACACCGGTAAGTCCGGTACGTTTCTTAGGTGTGCATTCCCCTGAAATGGTAATATCGAGGCCCGGCGTGAAAGGTTATAAATGGAGAACCTCTAACACTTTCACACCCCGTGCTCCCCCGCCCGTTCCCCCACCCGTATACTAATAAACTGCACATCAGTCATGTCAGTTGTGCGATGTGCATTTATGAAAAATCTTTATGTGGCGCTTTGGTGAGATCATATATACTACTACGATTCCATACATTTACTAGCCAGGAGTGATAACTGGTGGTTTTCCTTAAATCGCATGAAAGTCGTAGTCTTCATCCAGGCAACATAAATTTGCTTTTTCAATCGTAAAACTCTTGAAATAATTTTTGAAAATGAAATATCATACATTTTCTACTTGGATTGCGGTGGCGTACATTGGGTCCCAAAGCGATTGGCTTATTACTATTAGTGCAAATCCAACCATTGTATTTCGACCAATCAAATCCTACCCATTAAATTGAAATATATTAATCTTCACATTGATCCGATAAGTGGTCTTTAAATTTTGCAATGCTCATAAGCTCTTTATTCGACCAATTATATAAACAGTGACGTTGCCATACGGGGGTGGGAAGGGGGATTCTCCAACGAGATCGTTTTGCCCCACTTTACCCCATAAATCGTTGTACGAGCGACATATTTTGACCGACCTACATGCCTTCCCTCTCCCCAGCCTATCATAACAAATCTTGGCGCCGCCACTGTATCTAAATACTCTTTATATTCATAATGCCATTTGGCAATATTTTGTCATGACGAAATATCTCGTAGGTGTCCCACCATCGTCAGAGGCCAATGCAGGCGACTACCCGTATATAGTACACCCTGACGATGATCCAGATAGGGATGTCCTTGTGGTCACAGCATCTGCGTTTGGAAAATACCTCGGGAGGCTGACGGTGACATTTGATGAAGATGGGGAGGTCAGCAGCTATGGTGGAAATCCGATATTATTAGATAATACGGTAGTACAAGGTAAGGAGACAGCATGGTCTCGGGGAACAGTAATATCACCGAGAAATTGTTTTAAATTTGGAACAAAAATCGTAAAATAAATATTGGTCATAATCATCTCTAAGACCTAAAGCTAACATTCCAGACATCGCTTGTTATTAATTATAAAGTATAATATGATACATTTTGCCTTCCGAATCGACCCTGGCCCGGAAAGCGCACCCCACCCCCATACCCCAATCGTCAGACGTGTAAGAAACACACGAGTGCGTGTTATTTGAATCCTGATAGGAAAAACTCTTTTAAATATTGTGACACAAGACGCATGTAGCAACAGCTAGAATGTTTGAAATCCACTGCAAGCTATATAAAGAGCTAAGTACCGCCGAAATCGATTAAAAAATGACCATTTTACAGCATTTGAAATCTTCAGGCTTTTTGTGATGTCATCGGTTACCAATGTTCTCTATGTATTGAGACACACTTCATCTGACTTACAATTGAATACATGTTTTCTGGCAATGAAATAAAGCAAACATTTGGATCCGCATTTTAGTCCTTACAGGTCCAAAGTGATTTAAAGGGGTTCTATAATGGGTGACGGCACAAGCATTTCGTCCTATCCAACAAAGTAAAAGGATTTGGGGGAATATTCCACGAGATTGCATTGCAGCCTTTATCATTATATCTGCTGAGAAAAACAAACTTTCACCTCTTTGTACAGACGCAGCAATACTAGCTGAGATCAAGTCTTGGGGGACTGTGGTCAGGGAGACCGCCCAAACAGTCAGCGGTCAGTCATTGGTCCGACTAGATGGTGACGACAACAGTTGTGGAACAGGGGAATGCAACTTGGGAAACTTGCTTGCTGATGCGATGGTGTTCGCGTTTTTTGATGAGAACCCTTTGTCAGGTTGGAGTGACGTCGTCACAATTGGCATGACAACGGCTGGGAGCATCAAGTCCACAATTGAGAAAGGTACCTGAATGCTATGTCCAGAAGAAACATCATCTTATACAGTCATTATGGTGCTCCAAGGTTGCAAAAATTCTAGAAATCGATGTATGTCATATATTTCTCGGACTCTTATTAGATCAAACTAATACTAGATCAAACCAATACTTTTTATGGTTCATAAAACACAAATTTGTATCATCATGCATTATTCAAATGTTTTACAGTGGATATAATTAAATAGTACTGCACTTTGCTCCGAATTGCACATTTTGCTCCGAATTGCACATTTTGCTCCGAATTACACACTTTGCTCCGTATTGCACACTTTGCTCCGAATTGCACACTTTGCTCCGAATTGCACACCTTGTTCCGAATTGCACACTTTGCTCGGAATTGAACACTTTGCTCGGAATTGCACGTTTTGCTCGGAATTGCAAATTTTGCTCGGAATGGCACGTTTTGCTCGCCTGGCGCACTGCGCCGCCTGGCACACTTTGCTCGCCTGGCGCACTGCGCCGCCTGGCGCACTGCGCCGCCTGGCGCACTGCGTCGCCTGGCGCACTGCGCCGCCTGGCGCACTGCGCCGCCTGGCGCACTGCGCCGTCTGGCGCACTGCCCCGCCTGGCGCACTGCACGGCCTGGCGCACTGCCCCGCCTGGCGCTCTGCGCCGCCTGGCGCACTGCGCCGCCTGGCGCACTGCGCCGCCTGGCGCACTGCGCCGCCTGGCGCACTGCGCCGCCTGGCGCACTGCGCGGCCTGGCGCAATGCGCGGCCTGGCGCACTGCACGGCCTGGCGCACTGCCCCGCCTGGCGCACTGCGCGGCCTGGTGCACTGCGCGGCCTGGCGCACTGCGCAGCCTGGCGCACTGCCCCGCCTGGCGCTCTGCGCCGCCTTGCGCTCTGCGCCGCCTGGCGCTGCACTGCGCGCCTGGCGATTGGCCGCCTGGCGCACTGCGCCGCTTGGCGACTGCGCCGCCTGGCGACTGCGCCGCCTGGCGCCTCGCGCCTGGCGCCTGCGCGCCTGGCGCACTGCGCGCCTGGCGCTGCCCCGCCTGGCGACTGGCGCCTGGTGCACTGCGCGCCTGGCGCACTCGCAGCCTGGCGCACTGCCCCGCCTGGCGCTCTGCGCCGCCTTGCGCTCTGCGCCGCCTGGCGCTCTGCACCGCCTGGCGCTCTGCTCTGCGCCGCCTGGCACACTTTGCTCGCCTGGCGCACTGTGCCGCCTGGCACACTTTGCTCGCCTGGCGCACTGTGCCGCCTGGCACACTTTGCTCGCCTGGTGCACTTTGCTCGCCTGGCGCACTGCACCGCCTGGCGCACTGCGCCGCCTGGCGCACTGCGCCGCCTGGCGCACTGGCGCCTGGCGCACTGCGCGGCCTGGCGCACTGCGCGGCCTGGCGCACTGCGCCGCCTGGCGCACTGCGCGGCCTGGCGCACTGCGCCGCCTGGCGCTCTGCGCCGCCTGGCGCTCTGCGCCACACTCTGCACCATGTTGCAAATTCTGTGCAGTGTTGCGCATTTTGTGCAGTGTCGCGCATTTTGTGCAGTGTCGCCCATTTTGCGCAGTGTCGCCCATTTTGCGCAGTGTCGCGCATTTTGTGCAGTGTCGCGCATTTTGTGCAGTGTCGCGCATTTTGTGCAGTGTCGCCCATTTTGTGCAGTGTCGCGCATTTTGTGCAGTGTCGCGCATTTTGTGCAGTGTCGCGCATTTTGTGCAGTGTCGCCCATTTTGTGCAGTGTCGCCCATTTTGTGCAGTGTCGCGCATTTTGTGCAGTGTCGCGTATTTTGTGCAGTGTCGCGCATTTTGTGCAGTGTCGCGCATTTTGTGCAGTGTCGCGCATTTTGTGCAGTGTCAATGTCGCGCGATTTTGTGCAATGTCGCGCATTTCGTGCAGTGTCGCGCATTTCGTGCAGTGTCGCGCATTTCGTGCAGTGTCGCGCATTTCGTGCAGTGTCGCGCATTTCGTGCAGTGTCGCGCATTTCGTGCAGTGTCGCGCATTTCGTGCAGTTTCGCGCAGTTTCGCGCATTTCCTGCAGTGTCGCGCATTTCCTGCAGTGCGCAGTGTCGCGCATTTTGTGCAGTCACGCATTTTGGGCAGTGTCGCATACTTTGTGCAGTGTCGCACACTTTGTGCAGTGTCGCACATTTTCTGCAGTGTCGCACATTTTCTGCAGTGTCGCACATTTTCTGCAGTGTCTGGTTCCATTTAGACTGTCATTGCCATACTGTAGATGATGTCAGGGAAAAAAATTATTTGCAAGGTTTATTGTGGTCAAGTTTTAAGGTGATTACATTGCTGTGATAATAATAAATGACATGTTTTTCTGACAGGACCTATTACAATAGCACAGCTGAATCAAGTCATGCCATACGGCAATACGATCGATGTGGTGGAACTGAGTGGAGCTCATCTGTTGGAAACCATAGAGACATCAGTATCTCAGGCTGTATTTGGACAAGTTTCGTTCAATTTCTTGCAAGTTTCAGGTATGATCTTCTTCCTAAATTTAATGAACAAATACCTCCGAATGGACAGGACGGGAGAAGGGATCTGATACATGGAGGGATCTGAATCTGAATAGGTGAAGTCGCCAAAGATCCTTCTAAAGGACATGAACGCCAACCGAGCGGTGGTGAACAGTGGCACAACTAGGATATTATGTGTTCTAGCTCGTTTTTAAGAAATCTTGCAGTTTGAATATATGAGGCAATTGTTTTCAGCCTGATTCCCATCGGTCTAACTGAGATCCGTCTTGGTATGATAAATTCTGTCACTGGCATGGAGAAGTGCGCAATCCAAGGGGAGCAGCCCCACAATGTCCTTTTACACAATGCTTTGTGCAAGCTTCGAATACATTGATTCAAGACGAAAAATAATCCCGTAACATACCAACATGGTGCAAATGTGGTGGTAGGGGGAGGCTTAGAATATTTCTTATTCAGTCTTTCTATAGCAAAGGGATCACAATATAGGTGACTTTCCCCTCCCCTGACTTTGACACTGAAATGGAATATCATTGGACAATTTAACATATTTTTTCTGATGATTTAATTATACAGGTCTACGGATTGAATACGACTTCACCAAGGAAGCTATGCAGCGGGTGTTGAGTGTGAAGGTGCTGTGCTCTGAATGTGATATTCCTTTTTATGAAGATCTCGACCAAGAGCAAACGTACAAGGTAGCACTCAACAGTTATATGGCAGGTGGAGGCGGTGGATTTGGAGTTATTAGAGAGAACAGAAAGAGTCTCACCAAAGGTTAATATTCCGACTTTGCTACAGCTGTAAATTGAAATGAATCTGAGAACTGCAATCCTTCATGACTAAACATATCTCATATTTTGACTATCGTTCACAACCACATAACTAACTTAATCTCCCATACTTGAAATCTAAAACCAGACATTGTAAACGATACCAATCCCCTCGCTGCTAATAACATGCTTTCCAGCCTCTGTCACACCTGCCATCCCACCCTGTTTTAAATGCCAAACCATGCTACTTCCCTCCCTATGGGAAATCATACATGAAAATCCAGATGCCATTCCACCACATGACCCATGTCATCACACCTGCAATCAAGATGACATCCAGAACCATATGACTTGCCACTACGTCCCATATACCATGCTACCCTATCCCACATTCCATCCCTCCCTGTACCAGCCGTCGTATCATGTGCCATCCCACATGCCATCCCTCCTTGTACCAAGTGCCATCCCACCCTGTCCCAAAGGCCATTCCATGCTACCCCACCCTGTCCCACATGTCATCCCACCTGCCATGCCACACTGTCCCATATATCATCCCACCCTGTTCCCATGCTATCCCACCTTGTCCCACATGCCATCCCAGCCTGTAATAAATGCGATGACACCACCTTGTTTCACATGGCATGCCACCCTTTCCCACACGCCATGCCACCGTCCCACATGCCATCCCACCTTGTCCCACATGCCATCCCACCCTGTCCTACATGCCATGACATCCTGTCCGACATTCCTTAGCACCCTGTTCCACATGCCAACCTGTCCCACATGCCACCTTGTCTCACATGCCATCTCACTCTGTCTCATATTTCATCCCACCTTGTCCAAGATGCCATCCTACCATCACAATTCCTACATCTACCAATCATTATGCCATCTTCCACTCCACATTCTTTCCTCCCATTCCCTCCTCCCATTCCCTCACTTCAACAAACCCAACAAGCTGCATTAACCTGCCTTCCCCCTTCTCCTGCCTTCCCCCTTTACCTGCCATCCACTATTCACCTAACATCTTCCATTTCCCAACATGCCCCACTTCCATCCCAGTTTCACCTACTACCCCAACCCACCTTTTGCCATCCACTCATCCACATAATACTCTTAACCAACTAATCACTGCAACCTTCATTTGCTACATTGCAGCAAAGCCCCCCACCTCCCATTACTCAAATCTGACACTCCCAATAAAAACATGCTCAACTTTTTTTTTTTATAAACCAGATAGGGCTAATCTATCTACCAAATCAATATGAAAATTCATTGCATATTAATTTTGAGTTTATCATAAGTCTATTGTTTCCAATCTATTCAAAAGAAGACTTATTGTGTTTTTCCTTTTCCTATTCATTTCCAAGACACTTAATTATATATTCCATTCAGTCGTCAGCTCTATTATTCAACTCTTCTTTCATCCCAGAGCAAATATTTTACTTGCTATTCAAGTCTGGAATGCATTTGTTCCAAGTTCTTCAAAGCAAGATTTTCCTTTATATAAATTTATTTTCATAAAAATAGTTGGAATTCCTTTTCAAAAGCTAAAAAAATATTGTTCACCAGTAGCTGAACAATGCAAGAGGTCGGACAGAAAATGGATGGATGGATGAACGAACGGACGGACAAATGGACGGTAAAGATGCTATATCCCCTCTTCACCAACTTCGTTGGCGAGGGTATAACAACAATTTTGAAATGTGTAACTTCTTAAAACTCACTGTTAAGTTTACCACCCAGTGGTTAGAGTGTGGTGATTACGTAATGTGTTGTGTAGGAGTGAAAGGTCTGCGGGAAATTATTTATAGTACAGAAGTGTAGTGGCGTCAGGTGCGAGTTCGGGTTGCTATTGAATTGGGCTTAGCTAATGTCAACCTAATGAAGTAACTTTGAGCAATTCAATTGAGGCTAATCCAATCAACAAAATCAGAACTTTCTTTTAACCTTTTGGGAAAATTCCCATCACAATCAGCTGCTATTACATTATTCTAGGAATAAATATGAAATTTTCAAGAAAATGTGTGAAAACACTGTGAGTGTGACACCCCCAACTTTCGGTAAAGCTGTCGGTAAAATTGAAGACCTGTCGGTAAATCAAGGTCCGTGTTGGTAAATCTTCCATTACACCAAGGAAAACTTAAACAGATTGTTTTTTTTTTTTTTATGGCACACAATCTGCGATTTTGGACCAATGACCCTTTTTTTTTTTTTTTTTTTTTTTTTTTCAAAATTTTTGACGTTATGAGGGCCCAGCAAGTAGCTTCCAACTCTTTCGGCATTAAATTTGTAATTTTACCACCCCCCCTCCTTTTGCCTCTACTCCAGCCCAATCAAAAAGGTCTACTGATGCCACTAGGCACACCTCTCTATTTCTCAGTAAATAATTCTTTGATTTCAAAAGGAGGGAAATATATTCTAATCCTTTTAAAAGATTCAAAAAGGAAATCTTAAGAATTACATACACATTTTGAGTTGTCTTCCTTTTCATACATCATTAAATTTTTACATTTATCAAAACTTGATTAGCTGTGACTCAAAATATACTATTTGGAAACTTTAACTTTGTTTTACGAAGTATTGCAGGCTTTTTCCAATATAATAAATGAAAAAAAAAACAAGCACTTTAAGTCTACACCTCGCAATACATTTTGTGTCTTAAGCCCCGACAAAATCTCAAATCTGTTGGGGTCTATATTGCTCACAACAGAAACCACAATCCAGCACAAGCAATTAGCAATTACACCAGGGATTTTCACACACTTAACCTCACTTTCCATGGTCATAATCTCACATTGATAGTAAACAAATTTCACTGCAGTTGCACTGACTTTCACACTCAATACAAGGACAAAAGTGTTCCCCTGTGGTCAATGTGTCTGGCTTGAAGTAATAATTTACAAATAGGATGGTATTTGACAGTGAAGGTTTTTTTTTTTTTGATGAGTGATTTTAAGTGATGTTTTTGTTCAACCTTGTACGCTTTGAGGATTTTGGACTGAACATCTATTGCAACAAGATTTTAATTATAATACCTTTAGGGAAAAGTTTTTATGAGCAAGAATCATTCATACATTCTCTTGCAGGAGACTCAGACTTGGAGATTACATCTGAATACATTGCTGCAAAGACACCAATCACAACTGAACTGGAGAATCGTCAAATTGTGTACCATGAGGGTTACAGACCAGAAAACAGTGCCCTCTCAGCGACTTATTCATTATGGACTCTTGCTATTGCGATATGTAACGTTGTTATACTATGTTGGTGATCAATTGTAGAGAGCATTACTTTCTGCATCAATTTTGTAAATGACAATGTAATGTGTATATAGTGCAAGTAAAACATTTTAAAAATAGAAGTAATAAATCTTTGAGATGAAATGTTGGGGAAGGAGCGGTTAGAAGGCAAAGTGAAAAAGCTTCTATGTTTAGATGGCAAATTGACCATGCTTCTATGTTTAAATGGCAAAATGACAATGCCTGTTTAAATGGCTAACTGAACATACTTCTATGTTTAAATGGCAAATTGACCAAGCCTCTGTTTAAATGGCAAATTGACCAAGCCTCTGTTTAAATGGCAAACCGACCATGCTTCTGTTTAAATGGCTAATTGACCATGCTGCTGTTTAAATGACCAATTGATCATGCTTTTATGTTTAAATGGCCAATTGATCATGCTTCTATGTTTAAATGGCCAATTGATCATGCTTCTATGTTTAAATGGCCAATTGATCATACTTCTATGTTAAACATGCTACATTATGGGTGATTTTAACATAGATTTACATAAACGTAATGCCATTGACTTTTTAAATAATACTTATTCTAAATGTCTACCCATTAATAACAAAACCTACTCGTGTAAGCCCAACCTCATCAGCACTTATTGATAACATATTTACTAATGTAACTAATAATAGCACTCTGTCTGGTATAATTATTACTGATCTTACTGATCATTTACCAGTTTTCTGTAAAAGTTGTACTCATAAGCCTGAAGCTAAAGAAATCTTCATTTTTTGTAAATTTTCACAAATATAAATAACTACACTCAAAAGGTGGGGAGTTGACTGGGATCGAGGAGTCCAGTGCTTCTCGACAACATTGCTCTTACCAAACCTTTTGTGATATGCTAACTTTTCTTTATAATGATTGTTTTCTGTATATTCAAGCAAAGAAGAACAAACGTAAAAAAACACCCATGGATTGCCATAGGCATTCACACTTCAATTAAGAAGAAAAATAAACTATTTAAAGTTTACCTCAGAAACCCCTCAGATGCAATTAAGACTAATTACCAAAGTATAGAAATAAACTAAACCATGTTCTTCGCATAGCTAAAGAAAAAATATTTTCAACCTAAATTTGAAGAAGTTCAATATGATTCCAAAGGAACATGGTCAATTATAAACAACTTACTTCATAAGGGAAAAGCTAGAACAACTGTTAACGATGCTTTTAAAGACAACAACACTAACATTCAAAACCCAACAAAAATTGCTAATGATTTTAATAGTTACTTTGTTGAAATTGGTCCTTCTTTATCACAAAATATACAATCTTGAACGCATGCTAAGGATTTTCTCAAAAATAATACTCACAATCCCCACTCTCTTTTCCCAACGAACCAAAAAGAAGTTTGGAGATAGCCTCCCAATGTTTAAAGCCAAATAAAGCTGCCAGTTTTAATAACTTGAAACCCTCTATTATGAAGAAAATAATACACTTAATTGTAGCCCCTTTAACACATATCTGCAATGTTTCCCTTTCAAGTGGTATTGTTCCTGACAAAATGAAAACTGCAATAAAAGTTATCCCTGTTTATAAAAAAGGGATCCTAAATCTTATGGTAATTATTGCTCCATTTCTGTCCTCTCATGTTTTTCTTAGGTACTTGAATGGATTGTGTATAAAGAGTATATAATTTCTTAAATGAGCATGATATACTTTTTGATGGTCAATATGGTTTTCGTCAAAATATGTCCACTGAATTAGCTCTTACTGATGCAACTGATAAGTTTTATAGTGCCCTATGCACTTACATCCACAGGAATTTTCCTTGATTATCAAAGGCCTTTGATACAATTCATCACGATATATTAAGTTATAAGTTGTCCCATTATGGAATAAGAGGTACCTGTTTAATCTTGGTTTTGTAGCTATTTGTCTGATAGAATGCAATTTACCTATTTAACATTGTGTATTCTGATCCCCTTTTCATTCAATGTGGTGTTTCGCAAGGATCAATTTTAAATCCGCTCCTTTTTATCATTTATGTAAATTATATCAATTATCATCAAATTCTTCACTTGTTCTTTTCGCAGACAATAGTAATATATTTTTTTTCTGGTGACAATCTTTATAATCTTCAACACTTTCACAACTGGTTCTCTGCTAACAAATTATCCCTTGATATTGATCAACCTGAGAGGTGCTGTGGCTCAGTGCTTAAGGAGTCATGCTCCTATTCGAGAGATACCGAGTTTGATTCCCGTCCTGATCGCTGCAATGTGTCCTTGGGCAAAACACTTTACATGCTTCAGTCCACTCAGCTGTAAAATGAGTACCAGCATTGCTGGGGAGTTAATCTGCGATGGACTGGCATCCAGTCCAGGGGGAGTGATGTACTCTCATCCACTTGCGCCATGTAAACCGGGATAAGCACCGGCTCAATGAGTCTAATGACTCGGATGGATTTAGCTTTTATTGATAAAACTAACTATGTAGTATTTAGTAATAGTGAAGCTTCCTTTGATTTTGAAATTCATTTTGAAGGGAAACCTCTTGTATGTACTAATAAGATTTAAGTTAAACTTTTAAAGTTTTTAGGTGATTTAATTTATTCAAAACTCCCATGGCATAATGCCATATAGATTTTATTTCAACCAATGTTTCACAAGGTGTCGGTCGGTATATTATCTAAACTTAAGCATATCTTACCCAAACATGTTCTTTGCTGTATCTATTAAGTTTAGTATTGCCACATTTCTCATATTGTTCAACAATTTGGTCTGCCTGCAGTAAATCTTACATGAATGATTAATAGTCTTTCAAAAACATGCAATTCGTCACATTAACAATTCTGATATTTATGATCACACAAGTTCTTTATTTTCTTCCCTTAACCTGTTAAAACTGCCAGATCTAATAAGCACTAACATTGCTATTTTCACCTTTAAATGTATTCATGGTAGCTTACCCAACTATTTTGATTTCTTCTTTACTGAAAACAATCAAATACACTCGTATAAAACAAGACAGCATGATAACATACATTCCTTTCCTTGTCGTAATAATACCCCTTAAGTAGTCTAAGAAATTGTGCAGTTAACCTTTGGAATTCTTGACCTCTTGGAATAAAATCATTAAAAACAGTTTTACTACTATGTAAACATCTTAAGACATACTTTATCCAAACGTATTGATTTTTGTATTGCTATGTTAAAGGTTGTTTCTGTCAAGGTGGGGTGAGGTAGATCTCAATGGAAGGTTAAAATATTATATCATATATCATTGTGTCCCCTCTTCATGTAAAGTATATCTTATTCATGGGTGGTGGATGGTGTTAGGGGTAGGGGTGGTTAGGGGTGGGGTGGTTAGGGGTGGGGGTCGAGCTTTTTCTTTCTTTCTCTCTTTTCTTATTTAGGTACAACTATGCCATACTCAAAGTAGATTAAGTCATATTATCTCATTACTTTGAGGGAGTGCCTACTCGTTAAGCCATGCTGGTTTTTTAGGGCACATCCTTTCACAACTTTCTGTATTTTTGTTATATGTACAGTATATTATTATTTTATTGTTTGTTTTAAATTTTGTGAACAAACAAATAAATGAAATTAAATGAAAATGCCAAATAGACCATGCTTCTAGATTTCAACACCCTTTAAGATTAGAGAGAATTTGCAGTGTTTATATGCTGATTATAATAAAAGATAGGATTAATACTTAACATGAACATTATGTGTGTTTTGATGGCAATGGGGTGGTGACCAAATCATTGATGTGGGGAAAGGGCACAACAGGTGGGTGTGTAATCTTCATGTACCTGAGCAAATACCTTTATTTTACTGAGGGCCCTGGGAAATAACACTGTGTTATGCCTATTGGACCTGAATGAAAAACTCCCTACAGGTACCACAGACTCAAATTGCATGGCATCACAAGGGTAGTTAGAATTCCTTGCCCTTCAATTGTATATGGGTATCAACAGTAAATTGTATATGGGTATCAACAGTAAATTGTATATTGGTATCAACAGTAAATTGTATATGGGTATCAACAGTAAATTGTATATGGTATCAACAGTAAATTGTATATGGGTATCAACAGTAAATTGTATATGGGTATCAACAGTAAATTGTATATGGTATCAACAGTAAATTGTATATTATCAACAGTAAATTGTATATGGGTATCAACAGTAAATTGTATATGGGTATCAACTGTAAATTGTATATGGTATCAACAGTAAATTGTATATGGGTATCAACAGTAAATTGTATATGGGTATCAACAGTAAATTGTATATGGGTATCAACAGTAAATTGTATATGGTATCAACAGTAAATTGTATATGGTATCAACAGTAAATTGTATATGGGTATCAACAGTAAATTGTATATGGTATCAACAGTAAATTGTATATGGGTATCAACAGTAAATTGTATATGGGTATCAACAGTAAATTGTATATGGTATCAACAGTAAATTGTATATGGGTATCAACAGTAAATTGTATATGGTATCAACAGTAAATTGTATATGGTATCAACAGTAAATTGTATATGGTATCAACAGTAAATTGTATATGGGTATCAGCAGTAAATTGTATATGGGTATCAACTGTAAATTGTATATGGTATCAACAGTAAATTGTATATGGGTATCAACAGTAAATTGTATATGGGTATCAACAGTAAATTGTATATGGGTATCAACAGTAAATTGTATATGGGTATCAACAGTAAATTGTATATGGTATCAACAGTAAATTGTATATGGGTATCAGCAGTAAATTGTATATGGTATCAACAGTAAATTGTATATGGGTATCTACAGTAAATTGTATATGGGTATCAACAGTAAATTGTATATGGGTATCAACAGTAAATTGTATATGGGTATCAACAGTAAATTGTATATGGGTATCAACAGTAAATTGTATATGGATATCAACAGTAAATTGTATATGGATATCAACAGTAAATTGTATATGGGTATCAACAGTAAATTGTATATGGGTATCAACAGTAAATTGTATATGGTATCAACAGTAAATTGTATATGGTATCAACAGTAAATTGTATAAGGGTATCAACAGTAAATTGTATATGATATCAACAGTAAATTGTATATGGATATCAACAGTAAATTGTATATGGGTATCAACAGTAAATTGTATATGGGTATCAACAGTAAATTGTATATGGTATCAACAGTAAATTGTATATGGGTATCAACAGTAAATTGTATATGGGTATCAACAGTAAATTGTATAAGGGTATCAACAGTAAATTGTATATGGATATCAACAGTAAAATGTATATGGATATCAACAGTAAATTGTAAATGGTTATCAACAGTAAATTGTATATAGGTATCAACAGTAAATTGTATATGGGTATCAACAGTAAATTGAAGATTGTGAAGTTGATCATTGAATTAGAGGAAAACTTTACGACCAAAATAGAGAAACTGAACAGTCAAAAATAAAAACAGAGTCTATATTCCACAGATGAACTCCTGTTTGGGGTTTTTGAATTGATAATCTTTTCTTAGCTCTCTGCAATATAGACCAATGTATAATTTGCAATGTTACATCAGTGAAATACAATCTATCTGCTATTTATGATCCTTTTTGCCAATCACAAATCTGTCTGTATATCATTTATTTGGTTGATACAAATGAAACAAATGACTTAATGAATCTACATTACTTTCTATTACTGAAAAGAAAATGAACCAAATTATTGGAAAACACACAATAAGTCTTGGAAAAAAACTCACAGTAAAGTTGGTTTAAAAAAAAGAAGATAAAATTACTTTTAAGTCATTGTAAAAAGTACAAAACACAAAAATAATGTTTCATTGAATTTTCAGTGCTTACTTAATTGTACAAAAATACCCCTTTATTCATATAAACCTTGACAAATATACATCATATTGATACATTGGAAAATCATCTTCACTTCATAATATTGAATACAATTAGAAAACAGATATTTTACCGTGCAATCTAATAAACTTCTCAATCCTGGATGGTCCGGTCTGAAAGAAACTTTATGTAGAAAACTTTCATGTCTATTCCTTACTGGAAAAAGAAACAAAAGGTTGAAGTTTGAGGACTTACCTTATTATCTGTAGGATTAATAGGTTGGACCATGGTGTGGTTGGACCACGGTATCGTTGAACCATGGTATCATTGGACCACACTTAAATACTTTTTCATGATGAACTGAGTCATTATATAATATACCAATAATACCAATATCAAAGCACTTATGAAGAAACCAGTTCACACAATCTAAGACCTGGCTTGGGAATCTCCGGTTTGCTATCGGAGATAATGCCCTTGTGCATGTGGTAACCGACACCAATCACAGGTAATTATCACCCTGCTCTATAATTTGTTCTGTTTAATCGCTTTCTAGAAAGAGCCTTATCTTCTGACGAACAGCTGAAATTATCTACACCAACTTTAAAACCCTCAATAATATGTACTTTTCTTCCTTCTTGATGCAATACCACCTGCAGCCAATACGTTAAGTAGCCACTTCATGAGCTGTTCAGAATTATGTGCTACTCTTTAGTATTACCTTGAAGCAGATCTTGTGCAAGGTAGCATTCAACAATTACATGAAGTGGCGGCTCTGTAAAGAAGAGCAAAATAAATAGTAATTTTATAAGAGTAATTATTCTTGACTGTTAAAATTTGATGAAGATCTCTACATAAAAAGTAAGATACTGAAGACTGCAGTTTGATGTAGTCTTTAGCTGATATAGCATCCTTCTTATTACAACACATGATACAACCACACTTTTACTACCTGATAATAACACCTTTTAGGTAATGCATACAGACAAAACCATCTATTCAAGACACCAAGACAGATGTATCCAGACAGAAAGCAATCACATCTGTCACAAAAGTGTCAACAAGGCATAATTCCTAAGGCATGAAACTTTGAAATTGATTATTAGGGTTCACAGAACCACCTAGGATATTATGACAGAACACCCAAAACCCCCAAAGATGGTACGACAGAACACCGAAAATCCCCAAAGACAGAACACCCATGTAGGAACACCAGGCCAGAGAGGTATGAACATTAGGTTTTCACCCTAATCTTTTCAAGAAGTGATTATAGAGCCAGGCAGGGGATGAGAAACCCTGTTGTTGGGACCACCATTTAAAGTCCTCGTTGAATGGATGGTGAGCGCCACCCAACTGTTGGCCACTTTTTCCAAAGGCTCAGTTGGGGAGGTGTGATGCAGAAGACAAGCCTCTGCAATTGACCTCAATGTATCATTCTGCATACCTGTAAACAAAATCACAAGATAAATCATTGCCAGACTTGAAAGTGGGACATCCAGCATCTCAGACAAATGCCAACTGACTGAGCAACCTGTCTCAGAGGTTCATGATATCAATAAAGAGATCACACCAGAGCTGATCAGACCCGAGCTAATCACACCCGAGCTGATCACACCAGAGCTGATCACACCCGAGCTGATCACACCCGAGCTGATCACACCCGAGCTGATCACACCCGAGCTGATCACACCCGAGCTGATCACACCCGAGCTGATCACACCCGAGCTGACCACACCGAGCTGACCACACCCGGCTGATCACACCGAGCTGATCACACCGAGCTGATCACACCCGAGCTGATCACACCGAGCTGATCACACCCGGCTGATCACACCCGGCTGATCACACCCGGCTGATCACACCCGAGCTGATCACACCCGGCTGATCACACCGGAGCCACACCCGAGCTGATCACACCCGAGCTGATCACACCCGAGCTGATCACACCCGAGCTGATCACACCCGAGCTGATCACACCCGAGCTGATCACACCGGAGCTGATCACACCGAGCTGATCACACCGAGCTGATCACACCGAGCTGATCACACCGAGCTGATCACACCGAGCTGATCACACCCGAGCTGATCACACCGAGCTGATCACACCCGAGCTGATCACACCGAGCTGATCACACCGAGCTGATCACACCCGAGCTGATCACACCCGAGCTGATCACACCCGAGCTGATCACACCCGAGCTGATCACACCCGAGCTGATCACACCCGAGCTGATCACACCCGAGCTGATCACACCCGAGCTGATCACACCCGAGCTGATCACACCCGAGCTGATCACACCCGAGCTGATCACACCCGAGCTGATCACACCGAGCTGATCACACCAGCTGATCACACCGGCTGATCACACCCGAGCTGATCACACCAGCTGATCACACCCGAGCTGATCACACCCGAGCTGATCACACCCGAGCTGATCACACTCGAGCTGATTACACCCGAGCTGATCACACCCGAGCTGATCACACCCGAGCTGATCACACCCGAGCTGATCACACCCGAGCTGATCACACCCGAGCTGATCACACCTGAGCTGGACAAAAGCTACGGTTCCAGTGGTTATAACCGTAGGAAAATCAGGAACTTGCGGGGAAAACAAAAATTCATTTAAAAAAATTGTGCATGAAAAGTACATTGCGAAAGAGGGAAGTATATAAAGATGTGTTCACTACATTAATATCATTTCTGTCGCTATTTTTCGTTGGAAGATTTTCGACACCTTTATTCAGAACTGTGGGAAATTTTATAATCAACTCCAACTCCAGATTATACATATGAGCCAGCAAAATAAATAACTTGACAAGAAAAAAGAGTTCCTTACTAGTCAGAGCAGGTACCTTTAAGACGTCTCTTTAAACCATACAGCGGATACTTATTTAACATGGTTGCAATCTGCCCGGTATATGAATACTCCCACCTGGCTCACAATATTTAGAAAAGGAACCATCCAACAAATCAAACAAAAAATGGCAGTTAGATTAGGTTTTTACATTCCTTTCTGAACAGCTAAAGGTTATATATATAGAGAGGTCCACAGCTTTTTGATACACCAGTTGTGAGGCACTGGTGAATGAAGAAAAAATGAAGGCCATATTTACCCAAGAAGTCCCAGCTGCCTCAGGAAGCAGAAGAAGCAGCATCTTCCATCTCCGTCTTCAGCTCTAAGATGACATCTGCTAGCCTCTGGTAGTCAGTCAGCTCGTTGTAGATGTGCACAGAAATACGGACATACAACTGGCCCTGGATGACTTTGAATGGAACCTGACATACATAAACAGGAAAAAGTGCATTAAAAATTATTTTAAATGCTTGTAAATAGAATAGATTCATCTACTTATATGTCACAAATGATCTAAGCTGCACATGACTTTTTGTGATAATTTCAAGTACTCCCAAAGAGGTAAAAATGTTGAAATTGGAAGGTTTAGTTGAATGCTGAATTTGTACCCAACATCCGTTTTGCTTAATGCTATAACATAATAATAATAATAATTAATAATTATCACACTTTTGTATAGCGCATTATACCAACAGTCTCAATGCCCTTCAGAAATCCATGGCAGTCAATTAATTCTACGAGCTGCAACTAATTGGCGCACGTGAACTTGTACTTGACTGCGTTTTCATGCATCCACGTTTTTATGCATCTGTGTTTTCATGCATCTGCGGTTTCATGCATCTCTTCACAAAGTGTTCAAAGAACATGGCTTCCCACCCCATGTCCCAGCATGGCATCCCACCCCATGTCCCACATGGCATCCAACCCCATGTCCCACATGGCATCCCACCCCATGTCCCACATGATATCCCACCCCATGTCCCACATGGCATCCCATCCCATGGCATTCCACCCTGTCCCACATGGCATTCCACCATATCCTACATGGCATTCCACCCTGTTCCATATGGCATCCCACCCCATGTTCCACATGGCATCCCACCCTATGTCCCACATGACATCCCATCCCATGGCATTCCACCCTATGTCCCACATGGCATTCCACCATATCCTACATGGCATTCCACCCTGTTCCATATGCATCCCACCCCATGTCCCACATAGCAGCCTACCCCATGTCCCACATGACATCCCATAGGCTCCATAAGAAGTCTCATCCTAGCTATCACAGTCTCTGATTGAGCATACTAAGTATAAAAGTGTTAGTTCATATAAAACTTATATGTAAATGACTTGTTGAGTAAGAAAAAAGCAGAGTCAAAAAATTATGTCTGATATAGCCCTTAGTGTATACCACATGGTATATATTATATCATATGTCCTGCATGGCCCCAATTGAGTCCCACATGGAATCCCCCCTATGTCCATATGCAGTCACATCCTGTCACACTTCCTGACTTAGCATACTAAATAAAAAAAAATGTCTGGTCAGTTCAACTGACAGTTATACTGTAGCAACTTTATGCAAATGACCACAATAATAAAGGCAGAGTTTAATAATCATGCCTGATACAACCGTTGTTGCCCAAATATTTTGACATTTTTAAGGATTTTAAATCTCCAGTGCTACAAGAGAGTGTTGACTTTTTAAGGAAATTAGTCTTCAATCTTGTCTTAAGTGTCTCTAAAAAACTTTAACATTTTGTAAGGAAATTCTAGCCTTCCATAAGGATATCTGAAGAAACTTTAACTTTTTTAAGGAACTCTAAAAAACTTTAACATTTTCTGAAGAATTCTTAAAAAACATTAACATTTTTGAGGGAATCTCAGGAAAAACTGTGGATGGCTGGACGGAATCGCCATTACATAGGTTCGCATTATGCTTTGCATGCTCACCATAAAATAAGCAATAAGCCTTCCCATGGAGGAGGATGTAATGTACATAACACCCAGAATCAGATTATGGCATAGTATTTGACAGTTAATACCCTCCTTGTAACCCATTATGACATGACTTCAAGTCTGACCCCTTTATCTGATCCCTCTTATCTGTTCCGACTTATCTTTTGTAGATACTTTTAATAAATTTTTTTAAAAAATTTTAAAATCCAGAAAGACCTAATGTTTTGGCAGAAATTTAGGAAGTGTTAGTACTTTTAAAAGCAAAAAGTTAAAGAAAGACCTAACTTGTAAGGGTTGGGTGCCCCATTTCAAAACATCTGGATCCGTTCTGTTTTCTTATCAATTTACAAGCAGAATCTTTGCTTCTTTTAAGATTCATGGCCTTTTTCCAGCCATAAAAGCAACTCATGATGATGCAAATCTAATGACCTCTGACCTAGCTTACCTCAATCTTGTACTGGTGGTAGAGGATATTCTGCAACTGCTCTGCATCTTCATACACAATCTTCTTATCTTTGTAAAAGATTTCTGGTAGCTTTACCACTGCCATAGTACCTAAGAAAAAGTCACACAAAACGTGAAACGTACTTTCAATCATGGAAACTAGGCAAAAGCACCAGCCCTATGGACCTAATGGCTCGGATGGATTTAACTACTTACAATCTATGGATGGTAAAAACTAGATTGTTTCAAATATATTGAAATCTTCAAAATAGAAGAAACTTCCACCAAACTCTGTAATAAAATTTTTCATTAAACAACTCTTTGATGGGGGTTACTTTTCAGAAATCAGAAATGCCTCTCCCCCCCTCCTAATTTATGCGAAGTCACAATTAATATATTAAGCTTAGAAAACACCTAAAAGTATTTCAGTGTTTGACCCCCCACCCACACACATTTAAACAAATTGTGAAACTATGTGTCACAATACAATGGGAATATCTCTCCATTCTGTACATGCCATTTGTATTAAATATTTTCTTGCCAATTCACTTTAAGAAAGTAAATTAACTCTTAGTAAAAGGTGTTTCAACTTCAGCCCAAAACTAAAACAACATGAAAACTAGTAGACATACTCATCATTATCAATAACTGAATAGACATACTCATCATTATCAATAACTGAATAGACATACTCATCATTATCAATAACTGAATAGACATACTCATCATTATCAATTACTGAATAGACATACTCATCATTATCAATAACTGAAAGACATAATCATCATCATCAATAACTAAATAGACAAACTCATCATTATCAATAACTGAATAGACAAACTCATCAGTATCAATAACTGAATAGACATACTCATCATTATCAATAACTGAAAGACATACTCATCATTATCAATAACTGAATAGACATACTCATCATTATCAATAACTGAATAGACATACTCATCATTATCAATAACTGAATGGACATACTCATCATTATCAATAACTGAATAGACATACTCATCATTATCAATAACTGAATAGACATACTCATCATTATCAATAACTGAATAGACATATTCATCATTATCAATAACTGAATAGACATACTCATCATTATCAATAACTGAATAGACATACTCATCATTATCAATAACTGAATAGACATACTCATCATTATCAATAACTGAAAAGACATACTCATCATTATCAATAACTGAACAGACATACTCATCATTATCAATAACTGAATAGACATACTCATCATTATCAATAATTAAATAGACATACTCATCATTATCAATAACTGAATAGACATACTCATCATTATCAATAACTGAATACATACTCATCATTATCAATAACTGAATAGACATACTCATCATTATCAATAACTGAATAGACATACTCATCATTATCAATAACTGAATAGACATACACATCATTATCAATAATTGAATAGACATACTCATCATTATCAATAACTGAATAGACATACTCATCATTATCAATAACTGAATAGACATACTCATCATTATCAATAACTGAATAGACATACTCATCATTATCAATAACTGAATAGACATACTCATCATTATCAAAACTGAATAGACATACTCATCATTATCAATAACTGAATAGACATACTCATCATTATCAATAACTGAATAGACATACTCATCATTATCAATAGGTAGAAAGAATTACCTACAATAACATCAAGATCTTCAAGTTTTGCATCTCAATGTCTGCATATTAAAAATTCTAAACCTTTGATCAGCCAATGAGAAACAAAACAAACATCCTCACACATGACTTGTCCTTCCCCTTAAAAATATATTCCAGCAAATCATAACCACAAACTTAATGTAGCAAATAATGAGACCACTTTATCTTAATTAAAATAACCACTGGACCATACAATAAGGACTTCATCCATTGCTAATATGATACTCAACAAACACTCACAACAACTCCAGGACCAAGAGGAGAACAAATAAAATGGAGCCATTGATAAGGGGAGTTTGATCCTAATTACTTGTGATTTTCAAAACAAAGAGGAAAAATCTGACCCGATCTGCTAATTTATCAGGTCGGGTCTGACTGTTTGAAACTTGAAGGAGCAGAACAACTAATGCCTTTTATTACTTACCACACATATGCAATGGAACCAGCAAAGAGGACTTCCAGGCCTCAGTCAACAAGTTTGCTGGAGAAAAACAGTGAGAAAACTAAACATAATCAAATCTTAACCTGATATTCAAAGAGACACAGGGAGGAGAAACAGGGGAACAGGGGGCACAAACCTCCCATTTTTTAAACAGGAAAAACATGGCCTTTCAAATATTGGAAAAATTCATGAAAATTGTTCTTTACACGTAGGATCCTATTACTTATAGCATATCATACCCGATCTGCAGTATAGGACTCGGGTATGCTAATATGTATAAGAGCACATACAAGGCCCACTCAAGGTAATTCACATTGATTAAGGTAACCAATAGAGTATGGACCAAAATACAAATCAAAAGATAAAGGGGGTATCTGCGATACAGAGTGCTTTCCATCTCATGGTAAGTCCTTGTCAGAAGTTTTAAATATGAATCCCACACACCAACCTCACTGTTATACACCACCCCCACCCTAGATGAATCCCATACACCAACCTCACCGTTATACACCACCCCCACCGCCAAATAATCCCATACACCAACCTCACCATTATACACCACCCCCACCCCAGATGAATCCCATACACCAACCTCACTGTTATACAACACCCCACCCCCAATGAATCTCATACACCAACCTCACCATTATACACCACCCCCACCCCAAAAATCCCATACACCAACCTCACCATTATACACCACCCCCCCTAGATGAATGCCATACACCAACCTCACTGTTATACACACCCCCCCCCCAAATAATCCCATACACCAACCTCACCGTTATACACCACCCCACCCCTAGATGAATCCCATACACCAACCTTACTGTTATACAACACCCCCACCCCCAATGAATCCCATACACCAACCTCAGTTATACACCACCCCACCCCAATGAATCCCATACACCAACCTCACCGTTATACACCCCCACACCCGATGAATCCCATACACCAACCTCACTGTTATACACCACCCCCACCCCAATGAATCCCATACACCAACCTCACCGTTAGACACCACCCCCACCCCCAAATAATCCCATACACCAACCTCACTGTTATACACCACCCCACCCCTGATGAATCCCATACACCAACCTCACTGTTATACACCACCCCCACCCCGAAAAATCCCATACACTAACCTCACTGTTATACACCATCCCCACCCCTACCCCCCAACCTCACTGTTATACACCACTTCCACCCCGATGATTCCCATACACCAACTTCACTCTTATACACCACTCCCACCCCAATTCAATCCCATACACCAACCTCACTGTTATACACCACCCCACCCCCAATGAATCCCATACACCAACCTCACTGTTATACACCACCCCACCCCTAATAAATCCCATACACCAACCTCACTGTTATACACCACCCCACCCCCAATGAATCACATACACCAACCTCACTGTTATACAACACCCCCACCCCCAAAGAATCCCATACACCAACCTCACCGTTATACACCACCCCCCCCAATGAATCCCATACACCAACCTCACTGTTATACACCACCCCCACCCCAATGAATCCCATACACCAACCTCACTGTTATACACCACCCCCACCCCCAATGAATTCCCATACACCAACCTCACTGTTATACACCACCCCCACCCCCATACTCATGACAATAATTTATTGATCAATTGCATGCTGAGATGGAAACTTTATGTTAGAAAATGCACTGATCTTGCTTACCTGCTTTACTGAGTACATCTTGACAATATTGATGCACTCGTTGCTTTCCGATAGCCTCCCAAAAGTCCATTGTGGTATGCATAGCAAGGTATGGGCTGTAGTCTTGTAAACCTACCAAAATAGAAAGTAATGATTCCGTTGCCCCTGAATATCTATGATTATTTTGGTACCATTTGTTTAACAACATACATCAATTTTTTAATATCTAAAATAATGGTAAAAAAAAAAAAAAACACCAATAAATTGAAGGGTTAAATATGTGCAAATTTCAACACAAACTTGAGATATAGGAAAAGGCATCTCTCTATTTTCTAGCTTCTAAATTTTGGAATCTTAGCTGTACCTCTAATGGCATCTAAAAGAAGAAAACAATCATGGTTTTAAAGACTTTATTTTAAGAAAAACATTAGGAATTTTGTAAACAATTTAAGGTGCCCTCTTGTTCATATATCACAAAGTACACACAAATTGATTAGCCATAGCAAAAACACAAACAATTGTATATATTTTTAGACTAATCAATTGCAGCATTACTTCAAAGTTAAAGAGTTATTTTTTATACTAATTCTAACTGCATTACTTAAATTTATAAAATTTCTATGGAGTATTTGCATTGTTATGACACAAGTATTAAATACCGTTAATGCACAACAATAATTATTTGGTTTATTCCATTTTCAAAGCAGGCAATTTTTTCAATTAAAGCAATAAAATATATGTAAACTTTTCTCGGTTTTCATTCTTTTTAGTTGTTTTTTATTCATTTTAAACAATTTTACATAAAAAATTTATAAAAAGATTAATGTTTTGGCATCATGTTTATATGCGTATTTAATGCACAATTCAAAGGACTTTGTACTCATGAATAACCCTCCTAAAGTCAAGCCATTCTACTCCAGTCAAAGTCCTTTAAACTGTGCATTAAATACGCATATAAACACGATGCCAAATCATTAATCTCTAATGGTAGTATCACTTTTTAACAAGTTTAATCCCTGCATTCGAGAGGTTCTAGAAAATACTTGATGTGATGAAGAAGGAACAACAGTAGCCCACTGTCCATAAGGATTTTATTCTTCTTTCTACCCCACAGGTTTGAAAAACATTACCCACCAGGGTAACACATTTCTACCAAAACTATTTTCCAAATACTTTGTAGCTATCCCTCAACTTAACATGAATAAAAACTATAACAAGAAATACCTGAGAAGAGAAACTCTCCATGTAGACCACTCCCATAGCCGTGAGATATAACGGCTGGATGACAGGATGACTGATAATCTGGACTGATGTAAAGAAAGGCACATCCTTTGGGATTGCAGAACCACTTATGAGCATTGGAGAGGTAGAAATCAGCCCCAAGATCCCTGAGATTAATTGGTAGGTTGCCGAGCACATGGGCACCATCGATACAAACTGGTACACCCCTACAATGGATAATACAAAACATTTATGCTTAAGAGAGGTTAAATTGTACCATTATAACCTTAAATAATAAATGGTGCAATTTAAGAGAGGGTGAAGTATTAGGAGTATAAACTCAAGAGACCAAGATGAAGAAAAAATAATATGAAAATGAGAAGATTTTTAAATAATCTTGAATAATATCAATTCAACTTGGGATTTTTCTTTATATTTAATATCCGTTTAAGCCAAAAAACAACTGGTTATCAAAGGCCGTGGACATAGACTTAGTTGTTGATGTTATGTCTGTCCGTACGTTGTATCTGTGTTCTCGTCCGGTCGTATTAAGCGTTTCGTGATAGCATTGTGGCATCATAACCGATACGCAGGCGACAAGCCCGTCATTGTAATTGTGTGTTGACTCGTCGTTGTCGCCAAAAAACTGATACATATACAATTATAATTTAATAAATACACAGTATTGCAAAATAAAGGCCAAAAGTAAAGAATACACATTCACACATATCTTTCAAAAGATACAAGAAACTGCACTCCGGCTAATCTCAAAGTTTAAAGGCAAGTACTCTCATTAAGCCCTTGACAAATTTCTGTTTATTCAAAGAAACAACATTGGGATAATTCATATCAGAAACATGAATATTCAATGAACCGTTTCTTTCAAAAATTTTAGAAAATACAATTACATAACCCTAACATTATATCATATTTTATTGTTCATGTATACTTATCTGTAATTTTGATATTATATGTACAGTACCTTGAGCATCCATTAGGATGGATATGTGCGCGTTATAAAACTTATTTATTATTATTATTACCTTTTGTGACATATATTGATTATTTCCTTCACAGGAGTGATGTACGCTTGGTTGCTAGGAATGTGGTCAAATGTTGCTAACCTTGTGCCAGGTCTAAAAAAAGAATGAGGCAAAATGTAAAGACTATATTCACATCATGTTGCTCAATGGTATGAATTACGATTATAGTAAAAGATCAATCCATGGTTAAACACTTTCTTAAAAAAATGTTTTTCATAAACATCACAGTAAACACACATTTTGAGGGCTTCTTAAGTGTTGATTAAACCTTCGTCTCTTGTCAGAGATTTTGCAAAAGGCACAAGCCAAACATTAGTGAGAAGACACATACCCATTTGTCCATGTTTGCAAGATTTTTCAAACCTATGTATTCTTCAGATGTAAAATCGATACACTATTAAGTCTGATAGATAAATAAATAAGATATTATGGCCCACAACTATACAAGGAAAATAAGTTATGTATCACAAAATGTAAAAGAAAGACAATTTTGTTTTGCATATGTGTGAGAAAATCTAAGAAAATACTTTAAAGGGCGATAATCTGAAGGCATGCACAACTGCAAAAACATGCAGCAAAATCCAGATATTGTTAAAGGATTAGTTCAGTGGTCAACCAAAATGGATAAGAAATCATTCAAAATTCTTATTCCGTTAAGGAGATATTTAAGTTTGAATCTATTAAATATAATATAATACGTAAAGACTGAGGAATCTGAGCCTATGACATCTATATTTCAGTCGTTTCTATACAAACAATACCAAACCTTAAACTTGAATATCTCCTGAATGGAATAAGATTTTTAAATGCTTTCTTCACTATTTTGTTTTTTTAAAGTCCTCTTACATATAAGATGAACTTGCTTGACCCCTGAACTAATCCTTAAAGAATGCACACTCTCATTCTACAGTCACAAATGCACTGAAACACTCAAAAGAATCAATTGTACTTACTTAAGTGTCTTGTACACCAGATCTATAAGCTGCAGGAAGGAAAAAAGAAGGATCTAAAAGTGAATTTTAAGTCTAAATTTCAAGTCTAACAGCAATAAGCATATGTGACTTCAATATTGTCCTGATAACATAATGTTATGCTTATAATACCCTGATGTTATGCTTATAATACCCTGATGTTATGCTTATAATACCCTGATGTTATGCTTATAATACCTAATCTTATGCTTATAATACCTGATGTTATGCTTATAATACCTAATCTTATGCTTATAATACCCTGATGTTATGCTTATAATACCTAATCTTATGCTTATAATACCTGATGTTATGCTTATAATACCCTGATGTTATGCTTATAATACCTGATGTTATGCTTATAATACCCTGATCTTATGCTTATAATACCCTGATGTTATGCTTATAATACCCTGATGTTATGCTTATAATACCCTGATGTTATGCTTATAATACCTAATCTTATGCTTATAATACCCTGATGTTATGCTTATAATACCCTGATGTTATGCTTATAATACCTGATGTTATGCTTATAATACCTGATGTTATGCTTATAATACCTGATGTTATGCTTATAATACCCCGATGTTATGCTTATAATACCCTGATGTTATGCTTATAATACCCCGATGTTATGCTTATAATATCCTGATGTTATGCTTATATACCCTGATGTTATGCTTATAATACCTGATGTTATGCTTATAATACCCTGATGTTATGCTTTTAATACCTGATGTTATGCTTATAATACCCTGATGTTATGCTTATAATACCCTGATATTATGCTTATAATACCCTGATGTTATGCTTATAATACCCTGATGCTATGCTTATAATACCCTGATGTTATGCTTATAATACCCTGATGTTATGCTTATAATACCCTGATGCTATGCTTATAATACCCTGATGTTATGCTTATAATACCCTGATGTTATGCTTATAATACCTGATGTTATGCTTATAATACCTGATGTTATGCTTATAATACCTAATCTTATGCTTATAATACCTGATGTTATGCTTATAATACCCTGATGTTATGCTTATAATACCCTGATGTTATGCTTATAATACCCTGATGTTATGCTTATAATACCCTGATGTTATGCTTATAATACCCTGATGTTATGCTTATAATACCCTGATGTTATGCTTATAATACCCGATGTTATGCTTATAATACCTGATGTTATGCTTATATACCCTGATGTTATGCTTATAATACCCTGATGTTATGCTTATAATACCCTGATGTTATGCTTATAATACCCTGATGTTATGCTTATAATACCCTGATGCTATGCTTATAATACCCTGATGTTATGCTTATAATACCCTGATGTTATGCTTATAATACCTGATGCTATGCTTATAATACCCTGATGTTATGCTTATAATACCTGATGTTATGCTTATAATACCTGATGTTATGCTTATAATACCCTGATGTTATGCTTATAATACCTGATGTTATGCTTATAATACCTAATTTTATGCTTATAATACCTGATGTTATGCTTATAATACCCTGATGTTATGCTTATAATACCCTGATGTTATGCTTATAATACCTGATGTTATGCTTATAATACCTGATGTTATGCTTATAATACCCGATGTTATGCTTATAATACCTGATGTTATGCTTATAATACCCCAATGTTATGCTTATAATACCTGATGTTATGCTTATATACCCTGATGTTATGCTTATAATACCCTGATGTTATGCTTATAATACCCTGATGTTATGCTTTTAATACCCTGATGTTATGCTTATAATACCCTGATGTTATGCTTATAATACCTGATATTATGCTTATAATACCCTGATGTTATGCTTATAATACCCTGATGCTATGCTTATAATACCCTGATGTTATGCTTATAATACCCTGATGTTATGCTTATAATACCCTGATGCTATGCTTATAATACCCTGATGCTATGCTTATAATACCTGATGTTATGCTTATAATACCTGATGTTATGCTTATAATACCCTGATGTTATGCTTATAATACCTGATATTATGCTTATAATACCCTGATGTTATGCTTATAATACCTGATGCTATGCTTATAATACCTGATGTTATGCTTATAATACCCTGATGTTATGCTTATAATACCCTGATGCTATGCTTATAATACCTGATGTTATGCTTATAATACCTGATGTTATGCTTATAATACCCTGATGTTATGCTTATAATACCTGATGTTATGCTTATAATACCTGATGTTATGCTTATAATACCTAATTTTATGCTTATAATACCCTGATGTTATGCTTATAATACCTGATGTTATGCTTATAATACCTGATGTTATGCTTATAATACCCTGATGTTATGCTTATAATACCTGATGTTATGCTTATAATACCCGATGTTATGCTTATAATACCTGATGTTATGCTTATAATACCCCAATGTTAGGCTTATAATACCTGATGTTATGCTTATATACCCTGATGTTATGCTTATAATACCTGATGTTATGCTTATAATACCTGATGTTATGCTTTTAATACCTGATGTTATGCTTATAATACCTGATGTTATGCTTATAATACCTGATATTATGCTTATAATACCCTGATGTTATGCTTATAATACCCTGATGCTATGCTTATAATACCCTGATGTTATGCTTATAATACCCTGATGTTATGCTTATAATACCCTGATGTTATGCTTATAATACCCTGATGTTATGCTTATAATACCCTGATGTTATGCTTATAATACCCTGATGTTATGCTTATAATACCCTGATGTTATGCTTATAATACCCTGATGTTATGCTTACAATACCCTGCTTTTGAGAATGTTAAATACAGTCAAAATTAAAACCTCTTTCAGATTGACAACAGCAAAGTGATAAAGGAGGCAACCTTGTCCTCTAATGAAAGTATGCAAAATGATCTACCCTGCTTTAGTGACTTACAACTTTAGGGACATCCTACCTCTTTCTCATCATTTAGCGGGAATGTTACTTCCTCCTCTTGTATATTCACTCCCTTCAAGTCGCCAAGATAAGACAATAACTTTTTGGTGGCACCTTGCAAAAGAATAATAATAATTAATCACTGGCAAGAAAAGAACAGAATAACAAACCAGGACAAACAAAAGCCCTTCTTGCAGCTACAGATCTACTACAATGGGAAGACCTCCATGGCAGAGCGGTAAAGCTTCAGCTTTCCAATTTAGCATCCCCGGTTTGATTCTCAGTGGGTCTCTTACCAGTGCTCCATGACTGATAAAATGACCATGATTGTCTTGACGCAAATACTCCAATGGAGGGAAGCTGTTGGGATTAAACCTTGGTAAACCAACCAATGGAGAAGCTGTATATGTTCACTTACTGACAGTTATGCGAATCCTTCATTATTACAATGATTTTTAGTCTCTGAGATACTGCAGGTCAAAATCTAATTTTGTCATACATGAGCAAAATTGTATTTTGAGAAATGAATGTTTGTTTGATTAATGAGGATTAATGGCAGTCAGTCAAATGTGACAGGAGGGTAGTAAACCATAAACATAACATAACAAGATTACGGGCTAAGAAGGGTAAGTCACCCCATAAAAAGCCCACACTAACACCACCACCACAAAAAAAAAAATCAAAGATGCTCAGGGTTAGTAAAGAACTTATCAATGTTGACCTTGAAATTGTGAAGAGAATTGGAGCTAACTACCCACTAAGGTAAACCATTCCACTCATTAACAACTCTTTGCGAAAAGCTGGAACGCCGAATATCTATCCATGAGAACTCTTTGGTCAACTTTAAACTGTTACCACATGTCACATGAGGATTAGCTGAAACATGCAAGAAATAACAGAAAGTAAAAGCATCACTACCAAATAGGAACTTAAAAACCTGAATCATATCGCCATGTGCTCTTCTCAAATCAAGCGTGGTTAAACCAAGAATTCGCAACCTAGATTCATAAGAGAGATTCCTTTCTTCGGGAATAAGTCTAGTGGCTCTTCCCTGAACCGGCTCTAAAGATTCTGATGTTAGAATAAAAAAGTAAATTTGATAGAGGAGTAGGAATGGTAGAGAGGAGAGGAGGATAGTAAGGGTGAAATACAAGACGGTATTAGATCAAGTGGATTAAGGAGATTAGTAAGGGTGAAATACATGGCGGTATTAGATCAAGTAGATTAAGGAGATTAGTAAGGGTGAAATACAAGGTGGTATTAGATCAAGTGGATTAAGGAGATTAGTAAGGGTGAAATACAAGGCGGTATTAGATCAAGTGGATTAAGGAGATTAGTAAGGGTGAAATGCAAGGCGGTATTAGATCAAGTGGATTAAGGAGATTAGTAAGGGTGAAATACAAGGTGGTATTAGATCAAGTGGATTAAGGAGATTAGTAAGGGTGAAATACAAGGCAGTATTAGATCAAGTGGATTAAGGAGATTAGTAAGGGTGAAATGCAAGGCGGTATTAGATCAAGTGGATTAAGTTGCTTAGTAAGGGTGAAATACAAGGCGTTATTAGATCAAGTGGATTAAGGAGATCAGTAAGGGTGAAATACAAGGCGGTATTAGATCAAGTGGATTAAGGAGATCAGTACGGGTGAAATACAAGGCGGTATTAGATCAAGTGAATTAAGTTGCTTAGTAAGGGTGAAATACAAGGCGTTATCAGATCAAGTGGATTAAGTTGCTGTTACGGAAGAAGGTAATGATGTCGGAGGAGGAATTTTTCTTAAAGAGAATCTGAGATAGAGATGAAGGGTGAGAGAGTTGATCTTAAACTGGAGTATAATGGAGAAGTTAAATGAAAGCCAATATCTTTATGACTTTTCCTGTGAAATGCCTATAAGTTACAGCTTCTGCCAAATATGTACCACAGGTGGTGTCATTCATAATTCTCCTCAAAGCTTGATGCTTCTAGTGTAATATGCAAATCAGTTACCTTTTTATGCAAGATTTAACCATTTTCGTTTCAAAATAATTAACAATTTTCATAGAACAGCATTTCAGGGTACACAACTACATACCATACGTTGTATTGAGGCGATAAATAACATCCCCTTCTTTGAACTGAAAACTTCTCAAAACTGCATTATTGGCACTTGTTGCATTTCGAGTTAAAACCAGATCACTGGGCTCACATCCTGTAAAGAAAATAAACACATAACAACTATGCTTAAGAATAATAAGATACCAAGAAATCAGAGGATAAAATTGTGAAAATAAATGTTTTAGGGTCTGTGGACATCTACAAAAAGTCCTCTTTCTTTTCCTATTAAGAAATAGTGTAAAATACTGAGTAGAGCAGTTTCCAATATGTTAAAAGCAATGCCCTAGCTTTGCTGTTTCAGAGGGTGACCCGACCGCCCCTCCGTTGGCCTGCCCACCCCTTTCTGGTCCATCTTGCCTTGCATCAGAAAAAATAGACTTTAAAAACATTATTTTATAACTTAGAAACCTTGATTAATCTTAATTATTCTGAGGAATTATTATAGGCTCCTTGACCCCACGCAGCAAAATCTAGCACCCTGACCCGTTTTAAATCTACCTAGGGGTCTGAAAAGTAGCCTCTTCAAGAAATTTACAACAGCCTCTTCAAAATAATGAAATTAGTCTCATCAAAATATTGAAATAATCATCTTTAAAATATTGAAAATAGCTTCCTCAAATAATGAAAATTGCATCATCAAAATATTGAAATAATCATCATTAAAATATTGAAAATAGCCTTCTCAAAATATTGTTATTAGCCTCCTCAGAATATTGAAAATAGCCTCTTCTTGAAAAATAGCATACTTCATATTTCAAGTTTGAGGATTTTTGTATACATGCAAAATTTGTTTGGCAGGATATGTAAAAATTCAGTATAATTTTACCAATATATTTTGCAAGTCTTCTTACAACATGCACCAAGTGTGGTAGGAGTTCCCTATCCATGAATCTGACAGGTTGTCGGTCTACATGAATCTGCCATTTCTGGGAGACCTCTATAGCTTCTCTGAGTGAACAACCAAAGGCTCCGTGGTTGATGAATGTCCAGTCAGGCTTTATAAAAAGAAGAATTTTTAAGAAAACATAAATTTAGTTGAATCCAGTAAGAAACTTTTGGGAATAGTATCTCCTGACAAATATCTACCATACACAAAAAATATGCAAGCACTTATTATGCCAGGCACACCAGGCAGAAAATATACATTGGTACAAAGAAGAAAGCATTTAGAAGTGGTCATGTGATTCAAACTCAAGATATCTATTTGCATTGGGAATTCAATTTTGCAACAATAAATTGATTCTTTAACCACTATTTGAATAGGCCTATCTTACAAAAGTATTATGTCCTTCACTTATGATGAAACTGTATTACAACAAAGTTTTCAGTTTCATGACCAACTTGGGGATATATATGCATGGGTAAGGTTTCTTTTTCTCCTATAATTCAGTATGAACTTTCAGTACATACTGTCTTCACATGAGTTCATGGCTACAATGCGAATACTTTGTGCAACTTTTGAAAACAAAGTGAGAGAGAGTTGCAAAACAATTCATTTCACATTCTCTCCTTCAATAATTTCCTGTTTCTGGAAGAGAACATTAACCCTTCTGCTACCAGAACTTTTTTGAAAATGCACTTGGGAGGTGGGGACAAAGATGGGGCACCCAAAATGGCAATAATATTGCCGTGTGGTAGAGTGAAGGGTTAAGCACAGATTGATTATTGTAGGGTCCTCTGTCTTTCAAACAGCAGAGTCGGGCTCGTTCCACTTCAGTGGCCTGGTGGGCCGCCCACCGGGACCATGCTGCATATATTTTTGAGTTGGCACACTTGCCGTGGGCTGATTAACCCCTACTCTACCAGTCCTTTTCTGAAAATGCGCTTTGATTGCCGTGTGGTAAAGTAAGGGTTAAGCACAGGCTGATTATTGAAAGGTCCTTTGTCTTCCAAGCAGCAGAGTTTTCTGCTTCACTAACCCGGTTGATTGAGTTGGCAACTTGTGCCTTACTCTACCAGTACTTTTATTGGGAGGGAGGCGGGGTCAAAGATGGGGCACCCAAAATAGCAATAATATCACCACGTGGTAGAGTAAGGCTAGAATTCATTTTAAAGCAAAATAGTACCTTACGCTTAGTAAAATCCTAGTATAGCGATACAACTTTGGCAAAATGAGTTTCTTGTAATATAACGTGTAAAATAAGTGACAATCAAAAGATTTTTATGATTTTAAAATTTTGTTTAAATAATTATAACTGGAAATATTCTTAATAAATTTTATCCTAAAAAATAAAATTCAGTCAAGAATAGAAAAATTGTAATTGAACTTAATAAACCAAGAAATGCATGGTAAATTTACTTTATCAAACTTTATATAGCAATTTACTGCTGAACTAAGATTTTTCCACTCTAAAGATTCAACCTCACCTCTAAATAGAAATGTTTCTCTTTCATGCACTTCCCAAACTGTGGCTGGTCCTTATGATAGAGTGCAAATGATGGCAGCTCAAAGGGAAACTTAGGTGGTATGTATAAATCCTGCAAATAAAACAGTGAATACATGCATTCATTATCATTAACTTAATATAAACATCATCAAAACTATTCTCTTTGTTTCATACTAGAGATGCAAATATTTTAAGAGAATTCTTTTAGTTTTAAAGGAAAGGTATCGTCCCATAAATAAATTCAGAATTCAACGCCGCCGTGTTAGTAAAATCACCTCTGGTTTTAAATTTTCCTTATTGATTGCTGGTTATCAATATCAACTGCAAGCCCCTATGTTTGGTCCTGCGGATGTGTGAGTGATAGCATGGCAGAATTCTTGTGATAAATCGGGAAACTGAAAAACCAGAAATGATGTTACCAGCATGGCAACGTTCGCTTCTAAATGTATTTATGGAACAATACCTTTCCTTTAAAAATAGAATACTCAATTTTGATGTTGTGGCTGATAAAAGTTTTAAAATATTTTACTTATGTAAAATTTGTGATGTTTCAACAATCTGAACAAAACTTAAAATATGGATACAATTTCTTTTCTTGATGTTAGTCTTTGAATTTTATGATAATGCCTTCTCCTACTACAGTACATGCTGAAAACAGAGCCCTACAGTAGGTCTGTCCATAACAACATAAGCAACTTGGGATTTCAGCACTCTGAGGAGTGCATACCTCTGCCCCCAGTTCATTCCCCATCATAAACCCACCAAGCTTTATCACCAAAACATCTCTTTTCACTTTTGATATGTAGTGATCATTTGCATCTGACCACTTTAACTATCACCTTCTGACTGATTTCTTACAATGCCATATCATCGTTTTCACTTTTATTCAGGCTAAGAGCCCATTCAGGGAAGTTTCTTTCAGGGAAGATTTACATTACATCATTTTCCATTCACGGCAGAGACCAATTGGTTTGATTTCTTTGATATCAGAGACCACTTCACTTGATGTTCTTTTCAGTCCATAAAATTGATTGTATAGATGTTCTTTCATAGCATGAATTCTTTGTTCAGCAAATTCCATAGGAAAGTTTCAACCAAGTCTTGATAGATCTCACCCTACAATATCCCCACCCTCCATTTCTGCCCCACCCTCTATTTCTGCCCTCCTTGTTTCAATATGTCCCAAAATTTAATCACTTTTTTCTTTAGCAGTAATAAAACCACACAGCAAATTTAACAAATCCAATCATCAGTTATGAAGATAGAGAGAGAGTTGAACACACAATTACAATGACGGGGTCGTCGCCTGCGTATTCGATTATGATAGTACAAATGCTATCACGAAACGCTTAATACGACCCGGACGAGAACACAGGTACGACGTACGGACAGACATAACATCGACAACCAAGTCAATGTCCACGGCCTTTGATAACCAGTTGTGGTGCACTGGCGTGTCTACCCACCCCAGGATTGAACCCGGGGCCTCGTGGTCTGTAGACAGGTATGATAACCGCTACACCACAGTAGGTAGATAGTTATGAAGATATGTTGATGACAAACAAACAAACAGAGGCGAAAACATAACCTCTGTTCAAGTTCATTGGCGGAGGTAACTAATAAGAAAGTGACATTCTACACCATTCAAACAAATATGTCACATATTTAAAACTTGATTAAAATCTCCTAAAGGGAACAAGATATCACATTAGGTTTTTTTTTTTCTTTTAATCTTTTCCTCCTTTATATTCTTCATCACTCAAGATGATTCTGGCCACTAAAGTTATCCTTATTAGATTACCTCTGATGCCTTGATCAATTCTCCCACATTTGATGACATAAAGGATCCAAAGTCTCTCTTTGCACGAACTGCACAGGAAAAAGAGAAACAAGAAGTCAACTATCAAAATAAATTTAGCTAAATATGGGATAGCATCAAACAACACACAACCTTCTGTTGTATGTGCAATTAAAGATTTACTTTATATGTTTGCTTCATTTTCTAAACAAATAAACTAGAATTCTATTGATAGTTTAATCATTCAAACAAAATATAAATAGTACAGTACCGGTTGGTCATAATGTTCTGATGTGTAACTCCAGCTAGCTTTGCTCGTCATTTTCCATTCCACCTCAATGTATTTCATCTTCTACATGTATGTGTCTCACCTTTTCCCTTCCCCCTTTGTCTGTATTTCCATTCTACACTCTCCAAGCTGTATGTCCAGGTAGCATTAATGTCAGTCTATCTGTCTACAATCATCTCCCAGCTTACAACTCAACTCCTACCTTCTTGTGGTACCAACTCTTATGCTCATGCTTTGCAGCTAGAGTAACGAACAGGGGTTTAGGGTATGGAAGGAAAACCAGAAAAAACCTGGGGAGATTGGCCCCGTCTGTCTTAGTTGACAACCTTTCTTGGAGAAGGAAAACTCTGATGTCAAACCCTGGCAGATGGAGCTCGTTAAAAAAGCCTAGAGGTCCTCACTCTTATACTGGGGTTCTGCATAGGGCTTACAACCCAATCGGATATAAAACATTTTGTCATGGAAACTTCTGGAGCAAATATTTACAATACTATCTCAGCAGATGAAGCTACTTGCATGATCTATGATCCATTACTACACTGGGTACCTGAAGATCAACAGATGACGCGTAGGGGTGAAAGCTGGCAAGATTTGCTGGAAGCCTCTGGGTTGAAGAGCAAGAAGCAGAAGTGCTACTTAACAAATGTGACAATTAACGCCAAATCAAAGACAACAATTGGATGCTGGCATGTAAGGACATTATACGAAATGGGAAAAACAGCAGTAATGGTAAAAGGATATGAGGAAATATAACATAGGAATACTCAGAATTAGTGAAATAAGATGGCTGGGTTTTGGTAAAGTTTCAACAGAATCTGTTGAGCTAATTCTTTACTCTGGAAGTAAAGATAAAATGTTTAAATACTTTTAAGTCAGCAGGACCAGATGGTATCCATCCAAGGATTTTATATGAGTGTTCTGAAATCATTGCTGCATACCTAACTACTTTGTTCCAACTGCCCTTAGACAATATGACACTTCCAGATGATTGGAAGGTGGCAAGTATCTCACCTATTTTTAAGAAGGGCAACGAATCTTTAGTATCAAATTATCGCCCTGTGAGCCTAACAAGTGTTGTAGATAAAAGAATGGAATCGATTATTAGAGACCATTTGATGAAACATCTTCATAACAACAATCTAATTAGTCCTCAACAGTTTGGTTTCATGAAAGGGAGATCTACTTCTCTACAATTTTTCAGGTTTTAGATGATCTGTCCCTAGTGTGGGAAAATAATGAGAAGCTTAACATTGCATATCTCGATTTTATGAAAGCTTTTGACAAGGTGCCACATAAACGTCTGCTTCATAAATTAAAGTTATATGGTATTGTGGATCCATTATATAGCTGGATCAGATCCTTTCTTACAAACAGGTCACAGCGTTTTTATATATACAGTAGTTGTACTTGTAATTCAGTAGCAGTGACCAGTGGTATACCACAAGGTAGTGTTTGGGGTCCAATTCTATTCTTTTTATATATAAATGGTCTCCCTGACACTGTGACTTCTTCAATTTACTTCTATGCAGATGACTCGTAAGATTTATACGTCATTGAGGTCACCTAAAGACCATAATATCTTGCAAGCTGACCTGGACTTCTTGGCAAACTGGTCTTCTATATGGCTACTGAAATTTCTCCCAGACAAGTGCAAGGTCCTAGAAATTGCACGTTGTTCTCCTTCAAGTGATTTACGCTACACCATGTTGAATCACAATCTTGAATTTGTAACTAATCAGATGGATCTAGGAGTACTGTAACTTTTGACTCCAAGCTTACTTTTGAAGCTCCCATCTACAAGAAAGTCAACAAGGCAAATATGATACTTGGACTCATCCGTAGCTCATTCACATCTTGACAAAACTTCTTTAGTCCAACTCTACAAGGCATTTGTAAGACCTCATCTGGAATTTTCAAACTGTGTCTGGCACCCATCAAAGAAAAAACACATTAAAGTTGATCGAAAATGTTCAAAAGAGAGCCACCAAACTTATCCAACATTTACATAATCTGCCATATCCTGACAGGCTTAATAATCTTAAACTACCAACATAACAGAAGAGCTCGAGGTGATATAATTGAAGTATATAAGATGGTCTCACATATATATGATACAAGAGTTGCAAATGTATTACCTATTCGTAATAATATTAAAACAAGAGGTTCTAAAAACAGGAAAATTCTTCAATCACATTCATTCACCAGCGTTCAACATAATTTTTTCTCCAATTGGATTTGCAACTTATGGAATAATTTACCAACGGAGGTTGTGAAAGCATACAATCTTAAATTGTTTAAGAACAGCCTGTATAAGCACTGGTGTAATCGGGCTTTTCGCTTTCACTTCAAGGCCGAGTCACGAATTACTTGACACTTAGTTCTAGGTCTGGAATCTCAGGCTACAAGCCTTTCGTCCAGGAAACATTATATGTGGGTAATGGGTAAGGTAATTTAAGGTTACATTTGAACTTACCAACTTCCATGGCATATTGGCCACTTTTTATTCTATTCAAAAAGTTTCAAGAAGATTTGTACCTGCAATCAAGTGCCAAGGACAGCCAACTTATTTTTCAGGGCAACTAATTCGCGAAACTAGGAATAAGCTAGAAAGAGTTTGTCACTCATGTGGTGGCACACTGATAGTTTATTTCGACAAGGCTATAATCACTAGGTTGAATATCCGGAAACTTCGTTTCGTGACCGGAGTGGAAACAAAGCGATCAGCTGTGTTTGTTTACATGCCATACGATCACGTACACAGTGAACACATACGGACTTATGCCTACTCACTTTGTACCGCGCAACGCTTTAGTTTTTAATCTAGTAAATGATGTCTTCTCCCGGAAGTGACGTTGCACCAACCAAGTAGAATAGACCCGGCAGTCGTGTCAATAACCGAACGCATAATATTTTTTTAATAGTTTTTATTGTCCCCGTTTCAAAACAAAATAAAAAATGATTCGGAGGCTAGGGGTGTTCCGCCGGGACATTTTACAAATATTTCACGTTAAATATAGCAACTATTTACAAAATGTCACATAACTTGAAAACATAAAATACCGTGTGAAGAATGTAAAGGGATTTTAACACATAGCCTACGATATTTAGTGTACGAATATAAACATTATAAACAAAATAACAACAATAACAAATAGTCCAATAGTTTAGTCTTGAAGGAACACCTCAGAATGTGTCTAAAAATATGCCAAATAGTGGAGAATAAATAAACAAAGAGCTACAATTTGTTTACAATTTACAACTCAAAATATAACTGACCCGGCCATTGTTGACCAATCTGCAATCGAGATAATGACGTACGTATGATGTACACGTTCGTCCTTGCTGTCGTCTACTGATTTGCGGCCTGTCAGAGTTAGTCGCTGTGTCGCTAAAGATGGAACCTTGCTGTGCCACTCTCCAAAGTTCCTTGTGCCGCCAAGGGGCACCCCTCCCTCACGAGCACAAATCACGTGTTAGTGGCCAAATGTGCATTCATTAAACCTCTTTTTAAGTTGTTGAACCAGAGCACCTGGTGTGGAGGGAAATGGTGATAGTTGGATATATTCTTGGTTAGTTGACAGGTCACAAAGAGTTGTTGTTAATAGTGAAGTATCTCCATAGAAGAAGGTTACAAGTGGTGTTCCTCGGGGTTCTGTATTGGGTCCGCTTCTTTTTTTAATCTTCATTAATTATATTGATGTTTCCCTTAGCTCTATGATTTGTGAATTTGCTGATGACACTAAGCTGTACAGGATTGTTGACGATGCTAGGGATTCTTCACTTTTGCAAACTGATCTGGATAAGTTAGTTTCTTGGTCCCAAACATGCCAGTTGTCATTTAATGTTAATAAATGCAAAGTTATTCATTTTTGTCAGAACAATCTGGCTTTTGATTACTACATGAATGGTTCAAATCTTGGTTGTGTTGATCAAGAAAGGATCTAGGTATTGTCATTACTAGCAATCTGAAGCCTTCTCAACAGTGTGCTTTAGCAGCTGCAAGGGCAATAGGATGCTTGATTTGATTATAATAAATTCTTGTTTTCTTGGCAGAGAGGTTGTTCTTAATTTGCATAAGCAGTTAATCAGGCCTCACCTTGAGTATGCTATTCAGGTTTGGGGTCCCATTTATGGGAAGAATAAGTTCATTTGGAGCAGGTTCAGCGAAGAGCCACTACCCTAAGTGAGGAATCTCTCTTGTGAATTTAGGTTGCGAATTCTTGGTTTGACCACTCTTGAGTTATGAAGAGCACGTGGCGATATGATTCAGATTTTTAAGTTTCTATCTGGTAGTGATGCTTTGACTTCCTGTTATTTCTTGTATGTTTCAGCTAATCCTCATGGGACACGTGGTAACAGTTTGAAGTTGACCAAAGAGTTCTCACGGATAGATATTCGGCGTTTTAGCGTCACGCAAAGAGTTGCTAATAAGTGGAATGATTTACCTGAGTGGGTAGTTAGCTCCAATTCTGTTCACAATTTCAAAGTCAAGATTGACAAGTTTTTTTTAACTCTAGGCGTCTTTGATTTTTTTGTTGTTGTGTGGTGGTGGTGTTAGTTTAGGCTTTTTGTGGGGTGACTAACCCTTCTTAGCCCGTATTTTTGTTATGTTATGCTATGTTATGTTATGTTGACGGGCCCCTCTTTAAGTATTCTTGTTATGTTATGCTATGTTATGTTATGTTGACGGGCCCCTCTTTAAAAAAAATACGGATCCCCCTTGGCTACGCCACTGGCCCCGGTGCTTAACATTTGCATGGGAACAAACTGTAGCCAAGACTGCCGGATCCATACTGACCATAGTTTTCAGTGAAATGTTACAGACCAGGCCGCCAGACCCAAAGTTTTAAATGATATATCACAGACTATGCCACCAGATCCATGTTTTTTAATCAAATGTGCCGCCTGACTGCCTGGTCCGTAGTTTTCAATGAAATGTAAACAGACCAAATCATTTTCAAAATGTTATATCTCGCTTATCGTTAAACTCAAAACATTGTTCCTTTTTATCTTTCTGAGGCTCTTGTTTCACAAGACCAAGACAGAAGTTTATGCGCTTCAATGACACCCTTTGTTGAACAATACTTTCAAAAAGACAAGCATGATGGGGGGCAGAGATCTTTTACTTATACTGCACCTTATCGTTGGACCATTCCGCAATATATTAATCCTGCGTGTCTCTGGTCGCCTAGTCCATAGATTCAATAAAATGTTACAGACCCGGCGCCTGGTCCATAGTTTCACTGAAATGTTACATACCAGGCTGCCCGGTTTATAGTATTCAAATGAAATGTTAAAGACCGGCTGCCGGGTCTATAGGCGCGACCATTTTGTTTTATTTACATGCAGTTTAAAACCCCTAAGAGGACTTCATCTTTCCGGTTGGGAGGTAAAATTGGGGAAATAATATCAAATATTATAATAATATCATTCATATTTTTTTTATAATTTAAGAAATATTGGTGAATTCAGTATAGTTGACAGCAAACACAATAAACTTTTCGGATTCAAGCTATTTATATCCTCGCAGTCATCTTAATGTACCCTGATTGCAATACGATATATAGAACATTATTAACCCCGGCCCCCATTGCCCGTCACCGGACATTTTGAGGGGGAAAAATTCAAAGACGGGAATTTTGCATATTCTGAATAGGCCTAGTTTATAAATTCGAGTTTCGTAAAATTTGTCTCCTATAACTACCCCCTCTCCTCCAAATACTAAAGATTTTTGCTTTCCGAAATGTATATCATGGTCATTATTTGGAAAATGGTGAATCATCAATTCCCCACACACCAGTTGGGTTAGAGCCTACTTTTCTTTAACAGACAGAAAATAAATTCACCTGAAACTGAAACTGGTTCAAATCTTAAATGTAAGAAAAGGAGACAATTTTAGATTCTAACGCCGTAAAATCAACTCAGATCAGCATTTGGGCAGTGGCGTAGTGGCAGGGTGTCCTGTGTTATGCTCAAAGGGGTGCCAAAATCGTCCTGCATGAGAACATGTACGTTTTTAGGGAACGATAACGTTTTTCTTATAGATATATTTGCTAATATCTCATTAAAAGATTTTTTTCCTACTATGAGTATGAAGCACGTAATATTCCATTTTTCTAGTCCAAAAGTAAATGAATTTTCCACAGAAAAGACCATTTCTTCCGGGGACTTCGCCCCGGGCCCCACCATTGGTATTCGATAGCGGGGCCTCTGGATTTCGTGCTCAATAGCCGATGCATGGCAATAGCTCGTCGGCAATTTTTATCTGCCACTGCCATGAAGGGTAAACAGTTTTATTAAGCACAGCTGTTAAAAGTGAACACATTGACAAGCTTAGGAGAAATAAAACTGAAGATACATATACCTATCATTGTACAAACTGGAAGAAAGAACACAATATGTGTATGTGCTCTTCTCATAATGTCATATTCGTCTTAAATTTCTTTGAAACCTTTTTTCTTGCATCAAAAATATGAAAAGCATTAAAAGATTCCTACCAAAGACACAACTTGTAGTCATTGAACACTTCTTCCATTATTTTTTCTCAACTGATTTTAGTGTATATTTGTGATGATTTTAAGCAATTTTCTGCATCCGCATCTGGAACTTATAAGGCCCCCTCACGTCGTCAGTCGCACTGAGCGTACACATCATACACGGTAAA